>BLFP01004469.1:821252-843459 GCA_014634505.1 Montipora efflorescens | reverse complement strand
AGCCCTGGCCCCAGTTGTAAAACGATGGTTAGCGCTATCCACTGGATAAATCACTATTCAGCGGATAAACACTTGAGTTATCAAGTGGATAGTGATTTATCTGGTCCCAGTTGTTCAAAAGGTGGATAACGCTATCCACCGGCTAAATCACTATCCATTGGATAGCGCAATTGGTTTTGCTTGTGTTTATCCACTGGATAGTGATTTATATGAGACCGGTTGTTCAAAAACGGATTAATACTAATCCCAGATTAAAAATTTACCAAGGAGTTTATTTCTCTACTCCCAAATGCTGTTCAACGCTGATATTTGGCAAAACTTTACATTAGAGGAAGTCAATTTTGAAAAACAAAAAAAATCAAAAGGAACTTTCACCAAAAAGTTCAAAAAATGAAACCAAAGTTTACGCTAATCCTGGATTAAGTTAATCGGCTTTCCAACAACCGGGCCCCGGTGGATAGCGCTATCCATCGTGTGAACAACTGGGGCCTGGAATCTAATGATATGGCGGCCATTTCGAACGTACGACACCGGGTTTTTCCAAGAATTCGGTGGAAGTGTCCTGCATGTTTACAATCAGTGACTCTTACTACAGCTTCTCAAAGTTCCTCCCAGTACTGTATTAATTTGGTCAGGTAGGATTGGTGCTCAGAAATAGTTCGTAGACAGCACACAAAGTGATAAACTTGTTCTGCACTGCATATCTCATGAGGTCGTACCGTTTTGGTGATCAAATGGCGTTTTTTAAACAGGAAGCTTGACTACGAGAATTACTTATGTGTTTTGCTTCTCCCTAAACGTGTCCGAGCATCGGTATTTGCTGTGAGGGCTTTCAACGTCGAACTTGCGCGGGTGAGAAAGTTGCATTTGAATATTGTTCCACTAGGGTGGGGAGGGTGCATTCTGGGGATATCTGACATGATATTTAGAAAATACGTGGGTAAAGTTTACCCCTTCCTTTTGGATGGTTTGTTGATAGCAATAAAAAATCCTGCAAATTATTCCCCTCATATACAGTTAAAGCACAGCATAAATGTTTTGGTACAGAGTCTATTCAACATTACTTTTGTTGCAGCCAGATATACATGTAGATGCTATTGAACTAGCATGAGGTCCGTACTCTGAAAATATCGGTCAAGTTCCTTTTTTTGCAAGTTTCAGACTCTGTCTGTAAACTTGCCAAAAAGAAATGAGACTAATCTTTTCCCAGCACAGAACAATCTAGTTCAATAGCGGTTTTATTATAATGGCTCTCTTAAGCGAATTTGCCTGCTTCTGTTAACATTAATGGTTCTGGAAAGTAAAATTCGCACTGGAACTCCGACATGACTAAATAAAAGACAATGTCATTTCTTGCAATGTCCCAGAAAATGGGAACAGTTTGGCAACCCCCATACGCTGTTTCATGACCAGTCCATATTAGCAGTCCTTATTTGCAAAATTTGGACCACTCAGAGAACTTATTCTCCTTTTCGTCTCGGACCTGTTTGCCTATATTATAATAATAAAACACATATTACCATCTCTGTCAATAAAATTATTAAAGTGTAAATCCTGTGGGATTAGGATTCCCAAATACCATAGAGAAATTACGTGTGGTGATCGAGGATTGAAAGCAAGTAATCCTGACAGGACTGGAGTAGGTCTTGAGGAAATTGTTGTTTGTCTAGATTTTTATAGATTATAACTTTGCTGGTAGGTTCAAGATGCTGTAAGCGATCCAAACATTGGGAGAATGAGGCTACAGTTCTGGAGAGACTCTCTGGATAGCATTTATCAGGTAACATATGCTGTTTATATGATTACTTGTTGAGGTTGCTAAATTTATACTACCCTCTATTTCAAGGGAAGCCCTAATTTTTGTGACCTATTATGGAGCCAAGATATGGCACTAATAATGTTATTGTTCAAGGTAATCGGTCTTCCTTTGGCAGAGAACTCATCAGCATCTTAACAGAACCCTGATCATGACAAATATTAGTTTACCAAAGATTATAGGAAGTGTGCAGAGAACTGTACCACTGGTCTGGACCCTTTAGAAAATATGTTTAATGTTAGACGACTACTCAATATGTCTTCCTTTTTTCAGGATAATCCTCCTCAACAACCAGTTGCACTGGAATTAGCTCAGGTAAGTTATTCTTTGCAAGTGATTCAAAAGCCATATTTGGTGAGGTAGCACCTTGATGGGTGAATAACTGGGGAAATCTTGTGCTGCAAGCTTGTAGGGAGCAAGGTTGGTATATAGTGGTGAGAATTCTTGCCTCCCACCAGTATTGACAAGATCATGGTTTCAAGCAATTGCTATATTCCAGACTTATAAAATCTTATAGCTTTATTTAGAACAGGGTTCTCAACAGAATTTTTTTAACAGCTGTTACTGTGTCATTTTCAGTCATAAGGCTGCAACTGATTGACAAACTGATTGGGGAGAATAATAATTTTAAAGCTGTAACACTTGCAAGTAGCACCTTTGAGAGGTGTTACAGGTTATTGGTTTAATTGACAACCCTGTGGAGCTTGTTCTGTTCAGGCTACGAAATAACCTTTGCTCTCGACAACGGTAAACAATAACTTTAATGATCTGACGAAACTGCTAGCACACGCTTCGCATAATGACTACAATTCTTCGAGCGAAAGCACATGTTCTGGTACCCCATAATATTAACACAAAAAATGTCCCCAGTAGGGTGGTCACATTACAAGTCTAGTCTCACAGGGGGTTGTGATGCTCTTCCACAGCGGGTCCTGGCCCGAACAGAGCTTTTAACCCATTGAATTGCCCCTTGGGAGTGAGATGTAACAGATTTTACTCTGTCTAACGTTACAGACAATTTTACTCATCAACAGGGGGAGTCCTAGGGTGTTTGAGGTGTCTGACAATGGGTAAAGCTTACATGTACAATTATTTTGAGCAAGATTTGAAACTTTCAAGCCTACAAATGTATGTACATGTAGATGTTATTGGGAAATATTTCTGTTACTGCATAGATATAGATGCTTGATACAAGCTGTAATACATGTCGTGTAGAAGTATACGGCAGTTTTGACTTGGGGCCTGCAAGTGTCATGCATGATTAGATCATAATGATTTTGCTGTAAAATTTCGAAAATCACACTCAAATAGTTAATTTTGTTTTTAATTTAGGCGGTTGCAAAACACAAACTTACAAAACACTGGCTCACCAGGCTTGTAGATGCAAGGGTGAGTGTGGCATGTACTTTATCCAGCTTTTTGTCTCTGGGGACGAACAATAATAATTTTGCTCTGCTTAAAGCCTTGCTCATGATCAGGTATTACCAAAGCATCATTTTGTCGGTAATTGTGAAGAAGAGCTCCCCAAAAAACCTGTTGGCCGCCTGTCGACATTTTACTCATACTTTTGGCGTAGTTTAGAAGCAATAGACAAGTAAATGCTTATGATCATTTTAGTTTGCCCCGCCGACAGGTTAGCGACACGTTGCCAACAGGTCACCGACTGTCGGCCAACACTTTGGCCTCAAACCAACAGTCGGCCAACAGTTGGGCAACAGTCAGCCGACTGTCGGCCGACAGTTGACCGACAGTTGGCCGACAAGTTTTTTGGGGAGCTCTTCTTCACAATTACCATTTTGTCTTTATCCTTATCAAAAAATGCTTGTGACATTTCCATGTAAAAAAGAACTGTGAGGCCTTTTACATGTGGAGTAAAGCAAAGGAGTGAATGTGGGTCCTGGACTACTCTAAACAGCAGCACATGAGATTTGAGACATTGAAACACGAGTTAAAGACTTTGACATAAGCATAAATTATTATAATTACAGAAAATAACTATTATTATTATTCAACTGTATTTAGTTATTGTATAGGAAACACATGAAACAACTACAGTACAAATATTCCATGATATTGTACAGTTAGTTATTGTAAACTTGGTTATTGTAGGTTAAAAAACTGGTTTGGCTAGTTTAGGTGCTGATGTTTGACCCGTGCTTTTCAGGCACAAATCTGTCACAGGTTCTTGGTTGTTTACAACAATAGTTTACTCACCTGCAATAAAAAGTGGGCTCATAAGAATACTCAGAGATACTACAAAATTATCTAACAAGATATCTTTGTGCTGTGTACACAAATAAAGGCTGTCAAGGCATGATTGTCATGGCAGGGGCAGATCTAGTGGCAGGAGGGTGCAGGGGGGTGGTCCCTCCTCTTCCTCAGGGTTGTTGCTAAGCGCTGGTTGCCGGCGAATTTCACTGGCTGAAAGAGAGCTTATCACTGGCTCAAATTGTGCTGGAAAACAAATTCATGTGGTAATTTCCGGCTTAATAAATAAATGCACTGTAAGCCTGCTTAGCTTTTCCTTAGCTACACCCCTGCTTCCTGAGATGACAATAATTGGAATTCTGCAAAAAAAAAAAAAAGAAAAGAAAAAAATTTCACCAGTCAGCTTTGCCATTCCTTAGTGGTGCACCCCTCCTAAGAAAAATCCTCGTTCCGCCCATGCATGACAAATAGGGAGCACTATAGCCCACAGATACAGAGGCAGTATGAGAAATATGTAGGAACAGTAACATTTGCAAAGACTGATTAAAAACAACAGTATCATCCATGATTGAAGTGTTTTCGTTTTCTTTGAATAGGAAAGAAACCTTGCTAACAGGCCTTTTGAAACAACAGAAGCTTTAGAGGAGCACAGTGAAAACACTGTGTCATCAGTACTCTATCTCATATTGGAGTGTTTAGGTAAAAAAAAAAACAACATTGGAATGTTTACAAGACTTACCGGTAATTGAATAAATTATTGTTTATCTCGGAACCAATGGCTATCACATTGTGTGTCGCCAGAAAATAATAATTATTATTTCTACCCTATCAATGAACAATAACGTATTATATTTGCTTTTAATGTCCTGATCTCTGCAATGACATGCACTCAAGATATCACTGAACCTGTCATAAATTTAACTTATTGACACACACTGGAGAAATTACTATAAAGCCAGGAAACACATAGCTATTATTATTATTGTTTGAGTACATGTAATCATGTGCATTACCTGTAACCTTCGATCATAACATCAACTTAAGCTCAGGGGTTGTGGTATTTCATTGATAATAAGTTATATTCTTCATTCAGGAATAAAAGATGTACAGGCTGATCATGCTGCAAGTCATCTTGGGAAAGCAATGGGAGTTGTAACATTATTGAGGGCGACACCATTCCATGCAAGTAAAGGAAAAGTGTACTTACCAAATGACCTTATGATAAAGGTAAAGATATGAAGTAAAAAAATCTTTCAAGCAGGACTGTGACTTTATAATTCTGTGGTTAGTTATTGTCTCTGCTTACCAATTAGATCGACAATCAAAGGCCCTTTACAAACCACCAACAACAAACAAGTACGTATTTTAACTGGTCATTAGGACTGGGTTGCACTAGTGGCTCAATCATGTAATTTTTTTTTTGACACAGTATAGATCGAGAAAGCTTTCCACTCAGGTAGAGTCTCGTTCACAGTGGATTGAGCAGGTTACATGTCATCTAACAATAAATAATTATTGATAGAGTCAACCAAAATTGTACAGCCTTGCAAAATCAACCAGTCTGTTCTATTGCGTTATTTGATTTAAAAATCAAATAATGCAATAGAACAAACTGGTTGATTGAAAAATGATGGCCAAACATCATGGCCAATTGCTTTGTTTCTGGCCAGCTGGAACTCTCAAAAAGTTAATAATTATTGTTTATGTATTGCTCTGTTTTGATTGTGTTCCATTGGCCCTGAAAAGCCCTGAGGAGTTGTCAATTAAGTACTATCCGTACTTTATTGTACATGTACTGTACTTTTAAATTATTTTTATTTTGTTCTAGACCAGTGCAAGTAAGCCTGCCAGGCCTCATCAGCATTCTTTCAGTATAAAAGGATGATTGTTCTAACTCTTACTTGTAAATGAGGATTTGTGGACTATTTTGCACAATGACCAAGGAATCCAACAACAGCGGCTAGTTCTGAGTTAATTAGAAATTATGTTAGAGCTTTGGATAATCCTGGAGCAAATTTTTGGTTGAAGTTTATTGCACTTTCCTCTGCTTGTCTTATCTTTTGTTTAATGTTGTATTTTTTGTAGCAAAAGGTGTCACAAGAAGACATTATCAGAGGAAGAACAACACAGTCAGTTAAAGATGTAACTTATGATCTCGCCAGTTTAGCTCACACTCATCTGGCAACAGTATGTATTCTGTCTCACTTTATAACTCCATGTTAAAATTAATTCACAATATTATAGTCTTTTACAGGGTTGGACATTAGCACTCGCCCGCTCACCCAGGCGAGTCTCTAATTAGTGTCGGGGAGCGCAAATCATCAACCACTCGCCCGTTTGGCGAGTACGATTTTTGTCGCCGAGAAATTATTTAAATTACGAAATAAACACTGCTTTTTGCATTACATTTTGCCAAGAAAATCCGTAAACATAAACTTGCCATTTCTATTTTACAAAGTTTTATATTCTGAACTGTCTAATAAACTGGCGCTAAAAGGCAACATTGGGCTTCGTAAATAGACAGATTATATGAAATATGGCTTCCTGGTCAGTGATACTGCTGGTCACTATTGAGCCATCGGTGACCAGGTAAACATGGCGCTGTCACAGCGTTTTGTGTTCCCCTGTGATATCTGTTTCCCCGAACACTGAGTACTAGTGCTGTGTGTTTCCCCTAGAACCCCTTTATATGTGCTGGTATTTTTTACAGGTCACAGGTCATTGTTTTATTAATACAGAAAGTATCCTAAAAATGCTTAAAAAGCTAACTTTAGGCATAATTAGGCCTAAAACAAAAGTTTATATAGGCCTAAGATTAGTCTTTATGAATGTTTAGGATACTTGCTGTATTCATATTCTGCTATCATATTTATCATTATGGCGTGATTACTTTCTTTCATTTTCATAATTCTCTTTGTTTTGATGTATTTTATAAGTTGGCAATTTTGAAGGGAACACGTAGCACTGAAATCTTCTTTGGGGAGGGAAGGGGGGACACACAGCACTAGTGCTCAGTGTTCGGGGGAACAGATAACACGGGGGAACACAAAACGCTGTGCCAGCGAATTAAGACCACTCCTGAGAAGAACACACACGTTTACTCGCAAACTGCAGGGATCTAACGAAGATTCGTCAATGAAAAAATGAATTTAAAATATAAAGCAAGTGCCTCCATTGTGTTTTCTTGGGATTTAAGGTCTTTAAATAGAATTTTTCATTGATGTATTAATCCTCAGTCTGCTACGTGCTTGATGACGTTGCAAGCGAATTGTTTTCCCGTACTTTCCCAGCACTCTGATTACTGCATGTTGAAACTAAAACAGACTTTCTATTTACTTTAATAGCCTTTAAGTGTTGAAGTAAATTTCAATGGTATTAAATAGTAACAATGAAAGATGACTAAATTGGGGGGGGGGGGGAATTGAGTGAAAACTGATCCGGGTGAGTGCATTTTGAGGGTCACTGGCCCCAATGGTGAGTACATTGTACTCTCAAAATTAAGTGTCCAACCCTGCTTTTAGGACAATAATATTATAATTGTAACCTGAACCTGAACCTGAACCTGAACCTATTGTAAACTGGGCCCTAATTAAATGTCGACACTACTTGTTGACAAAATGGACAAGTTCAGACATTCCAACCTCTTTTGAAGGAAAATAAAGCAAGTATTTTTTAGCGCCAAAGCCGCTCACATTATAAGAGCCTAAAGTGCAAGCCTGTAGAGGGGTCTGGGGGTATTTCCTGCATTTTACATGTTTTTTGTAGTATTCTTTAAGGTAGAATACTTGTTTACCATTTTTGGAGCTGCTAAGGGATGTATTAGTATAAGACTGCTGGCCTTATGAGTTTGTACAACACGGGGTGTTCAATGGAGAAACTTGGCGAGATGTTATAGGATAAGAAAGTGTAATATGTAACGTTTTACATTCAGATTGCAAGAAGAACACTTAAGATAAGCAATTTTTTCCTTGTTCTCAGAATTTTATGATAAATCAGGAAAATCTGATAAAAATTGGGAGAGTGGGAGGCGCCACATCAAATCGGGAGAATCCTGATCAAATCGGGAGGATTGGAATGTCTGCAAGTGATCCTCTCACAATAACTGGACAATTTAAGCAATTATTGTCTGTTGCACACACCTGAAAAATTCAGGTGGCTCTAATGGGATTTGAACCATGACCTCTGTGATGCTAGTGCAATGCGCCAACAACTGAACTATGGCTCTAACTTGTGGTCCTGTGAAAGGACTCAATGAAATAAATGATCATGTAGATTTGAAGTTTGCTTAGTGGCTTCAGTGGTTTTCAAACCCACTACCTCTGTGATGCCAGTGCATTTGCTCTACCAACTGAGCTACTGTACATGAAGCCACTCAGCTGGGAGCGTGTCAGTTTAATTGGTTTCATGTTTTTGTTGAAGTTCGGTCTATGTGAGTTTAACCCAGCTCAACTTGGTATGAGATTGAAACCTGGTGCGATCAGAAGCGAATTGAACACCTCAAACACTGCACCAACCATATTCCTTTAGAGTTGCATGACCACCATCTATGTGAACTACAGTACTTTGATTGTCTTGCGTGCAACTTTGTGGCTTGAGAAGCTCCTAAAAATTGATCAAGCAACAGTACCACGGCTTTTTAACCCCTTCCTTCCCAAGGGGTGACACTGCTTGATTTTAACTAGTAAGAATATTGCTGAAGTTGAAGGATTATCTACTTTGAACTTCAGTATCTGTACCTAAAGTGACGTCAATCTCTGCTTGACTAAGTCTCCTCAAGTGCTTTTTTAACTTCAAAGAGTGTGACAATTTTTTGGCATTACAGGCAAAATCATTGAAATCAAAGGCACCAAAATCAGGATCAAGAGCATTTCTTCCAATGGTGAGACAAATGTTACTGACAGCTTGATAATAACAGAAGATCAGACAAGACACTAACGTTAAAATGCAGTGAATATAAAGCAATAATATTATTTTCCTTTTCTAATTTGCCCCTCTTATTTGGGACTCAAACTTCAATAAGGAACATGTCACAGATTGAACTTAGTCTATTAAATCCTGTATTCTAATATTCTTAGACTATCCATAACATTAACTTGTCTAATAAGATAAGAAACAAAATACCTGTCAAGGCAATGGCTCATTAATGTCACCAGCAGATTAAGTATAATGTGGCAACAACCTTCCACATGTGTTTAGTCTTCCCAATTCCTAAAGCTTAGCCCATTGACTCCTGGGGGTTCCCCATTGACAACTAAAATCGTCTGGCGTTAGAGTAAAAAAAAGTATAGCCAGTTTGGGCTGGTTTGGGTATCAAAGTGTAAATACCTTTGGATTGCAGGTGCTTGTCTGATTTTCATGAAACAAAAGAACTGCTCATAATTTCCTTTCAGTATGTGATATTCAGTGGGTACCTGTGAAAGGAGAAGTTCACTCTAAAATGACAATCCTTTTTTATCAATTAATAGAAAGTTCATAAGGAAAACAGCTGTTAACCAAACTTTCAATCTTGAAATAGCTTTCTAACCCTGTGAAATCCTTGTTAAAAATACGCATGCGCAGACCGCCATCTCAGATTATACTTGACGTCATTGAGCTCAACCTTGGGTTTTGCGGGAAGCTTAATGAACACATAAAGCTGTTGAGATTCCTCTTCATATTCCAGTCATGCCTTTCTGTTCAGCAACATAAATTGCTCCAAATAGGTCAGTCGGACGAAACACTGTTCATGTTGTTCACATTTCTGAGAAAAAAGTGGGATCACCTGAGGTCAATGATGTCACGTTTAATCCAAGAAGGCAGCCTGCATGTGTACATTTTTAACAAGGATTTCAAACAGTTAGAAAGCTATTTCAAGATTGAACTTTTGGTTAAAAGCTGTTGTCCTCATGAACTCTCTATTGATCAATAAAAAGGCCATTGCCATTTTGGAGTGCTTTTCTCCTTTTAAAGTTTTTACTGACAGCTCTGCTTCCAAGACCTTTATGGAAAGGCCTTGCTCTGCCTCATTATTCTCACTGCAGTTCACACTTTTCTTACTGAAGTTCAGTTATTAAGTAAGAATGATATGTTACATAAATTTTAGTGTGATTTTTTCCTGTTTGTGCAACATAATCACCTTCGAGTTATTTTTGTTCAATTTTGTTAGGTACCATGTCAAGCCTATCTGGAAAAGATTCAACAGGTAGACTTCAATATTTTTTATCCAACTCTAAGAGAACGAAATCATCTTTTACCATTACACTTGCTGAAGCATGCATGGACAGGGTTGTGATGGTCAGACAGTGTAATTTTGTACATTTACTCCTGGAGGATATCAAAATTCAATGGACAACAGGCTTCCACTATCGCATTTTCAACAGGCACCTTGCAAGATCAGAACCAAGTTCATTCTTTTTACAAGAAAGTGAGCACTAAATTTTGGATATTTGATTGCTAAGGACAAACTTGTAAGTTTGCTGGCATCACCACAAACATGCTGGAGGTTTTGAAATTCGTGTCTTCTGAAATGATTGAAGTTCTAGCCATTTCTGACGAAACTAGCCTACAGTATGGATACTTTCCAGATTGACAGATCATTTAGCTCCCAAAGAAGCCTTAATCTCCAGGGGTTTGGTTAATCTAATAGGCACCGGTGGTTTAGTGATGCATGTAGCTTATTGTTGCAAGTGTTGTCATAGAGTCAAGAGATGGAATTTCATGCAAGATTGATGGTGACGGTAACGAACTGGTTTAATTTTCGTGGCTTGGACAATATTACACTTCAGACTTCAACTCTCAATTCACCAACAACGGTGAATAGGGTGTTATGATTTATACTAATTAACCTGTCTTGAAAACCTTCTGAAAGTTTACTATGTTGGGAACATTATAGGACTGTACTATATTAACAAGATTAAACCAATTCTAAAAATAGCCCAGGTTGTACAGCAGTGTTCGGGAATGTTGTTTACATCAGTTTGAGTTCGTTTAATCCAACTGTTGACACATCACAACCTATTGGCATGAACGAGCTAAGCCAGACATTAATCACAAAGCAAGCATTTAAAAACCATGGGCCAAACCAAGTTGTGTGAAGCCTGATTAACCCTTTCAGCCCTAAGGCAGCCCCCGCTAGTTTTCGAGTCTGACAGTGTACCTCTTGGGAGGGAAATGGTTGTTAACACTAATCAAGGTGTTAATCCAATTTCTTTCATTACCTGTTTGCAACAATCATAATACACAGTATTCAACAATTTCAGTCTGAGCAGTGATAGAGTCTGAGCTACTAATCGGGAGGTGGTAGGGTTGACTTATTATTTCCAAGCAACTTCAAGTCAAATCAAATGGATCAGCTAAGATACTTAGATACTTACTGTTGCGGCAAAGCCGTGAAAAAAGAAAAACTTAAAAAAAAAGTTCATTGTAGGCATGTTTCTTCACTTGTGAATGAGCAAGTACAATTTGATTATTAAACCTATTTATAAGAAAAATCCAAACTTCTTTTTCAGTTTTTCTTTTTTTAACGGGCTTGGCATGACAATAAGTATCTAGTAAGTATCTTAGCTAATAAATTTAACCCATTCCTTTGTCTGCACATTTCATTAAAGGAAAGAAGAGGGTGCAGCTGATAAAATCAGAATCCCCAGAGTTGAAAAGAGTCATACAAAAATTATTTGCTTACTATCAAATCTTGTATTGGCAACTTCTCGGCTTTAATAAGACCGTTTTTAAAAAGGACTTTTAACGGCCTACAACTAAATTTTCAGCCACTGAAAGATTGAAAAATGTTTTTTCTATGTCCACGCCATCTTCTTGTTGACGCCATCATGCACCTAACTCAAATTAACTGACATCCAGTGCACTTAGTTCTTAGCACGGTTGACAAACAAAACTTATAATAAGAAGTACCGGTAAACAGACAACTTGAAATGTCAATAACTCTATGCAAAAAGGTCCAAAACAACTAAAGCAAGTACCAGTATCAGAACTCCAGTTTTAAATGTCAAGGCAATTAAGATACATGTAATTATTAATTCTAAATCTTTCCACCAAAAGGTCTCTTAAAGTAATTACTTTGTACTCCCTGCAGGTAACTCTTTTCACCTGCTTTTCATTCATATTGCATGGGGAGCAGAACTAATAGTTTCTGTAGAAAAATATTCAGTACCAATTTTATAGTACAAACTGAAACAGATATTATCATTTAGTTGCTCCATGATACATTGAGACCCTTTTTGCACAAAAGAAACATGTTTTGCTGTCTGGTAAAGGTGTTATTACAAGGTGACTTAATATGTAGAACATTTGAGTGGTACTTGAATCAATCCCCAGCATCTGAACAGAAGTTTCTTTTGATAAGAAACTTAAGTTAGTAGTAAGGGGTCAGCGGGGCAGAGTGGTTGGGCTGCTTTCCTAAAAGATTGGAGATCATAGGCTCAAGACTCCTTTTGATAACAAACTGAAGTTGCTGCTGGTAGACTCCGGGTCAATTTTTTGTCTTTCCTGCCAGTGGGGATTCTGAAAGGTCGTTCAGTTCTGCTGTATCATTATAATATCAATTTTGTTACATCAGCCCTGAAAGGCTCCTATGGAAAGTGGTCAATTAATTTGATTTGCACTTAGAATTCCTCTCTCTCTTCCTTTTGCACAACTGAGAAAAATAAACAAAATAATGTATAGATTTCTGCAAACACATCTACTCTCTTGCTATACTATTGTTAGCTGGTGTTGCAAAATTTAGACTGCCATTGAAAGTAATGAGCAGTTTATGTATAATTTTTGGATTTTGAAGTCAAAGTGTTTAATTCAAACTGTATAATTATTTGCTACTAATTTCATTAGGTCTTAAAATGGAAAAGGACTAGCAGGTCAAATACGCTTGTGCATATTTTCTAGTCCATTCTCTGGCAATTCTGTCAAATACTTCTCTGTCCTTTTCACAGAGGTAAGCAACTTCAGGTTCCATTGATATTTGACAATAAGGATCCGACATTAGGGATTGGATGCTAACCAACACCTTGGGTATTGTTAGAGCTAAACTCCAGTTATGCTGCAAAGTGTCCAAACCGATGTCACCATGATAACTAACATTGGGATGATAAATCCTTGTGATAAACTTTACAATTGGTGGTCTCATTGGGTAGCTCTTGGGAATTTCCAGGTGCAGAAAAAACAGGCCCTCTTCATAAGGACAACTGGGTGGGCCTTTGATTGATGCCTGCCAGTAAGACAAACTACTGTCCAGTGGGCATGCACAGATTCCCTCTGGGGGATCCATTTTTAATCCTTTTAGCTCGCTCTTAAGCCTTTTATTCCGCCATGAGTTTATAATATCATCTTCAGGGAAATGCTGCAAATATAAAGCAGAAGAAACTTTATTTAAGCCGAAAAAATAATCTTTGCTACTTTTCAAACGTATGGCCAACTGGCTCAGTGATTATCAGTGAATATTCACCAATAATCACTTCGCATTCGGTGAATAATTGTTAAATAATCAAATCATACAGCGGTTTTCAATTGAGTGTCGGAAGTAATTAGAGAATCACTTTGGTTTTGCATTACTTCACTCAGTGATTGGTTCAAAGTTCTCGTGCCACTTTTTCAACCAATCGGAAGTGAAACCAAAACCAAACATTTTCCCGTGCTTTCTGTCGGCTACGTGTAATTACTTTGAGTTTTGATTGGTTTACTGGATTGTCTCCGTCCTTTTTGATTGGCCAAAGTAATTACTTTGGTTTTGGTTTTACGACACTCATTTGAAAACCGCTCTATTAGCAAATCATATTGGAGGTCATGGGTTTGAATCCCATTGAGGCTGCCTGAATTTTTCAGGTATCTATAAGAGACAATCGATGCTTAAATTGTCCAGATAAATGTGGGAATCACTTCTTACTACCTTTTGTCCAAGTGATAAAAATATTGTAAGATCATTGCTTTACAATCTCTGACTGTGTTTCTACTAAAATAATTTGTATGTCATGCTTACTTGAACACATCCTTGCTCAAAACATCTCCTGCATGTAACACCTTGTAACCTGGTTAAAACAAAGGTCAACTTTAGAGATATACCTTTAATAAGTATAATTTGCATTGCCCATCCTCACTGCATGAGATTTTCTGCATTTCCACCAAGTTTAATATGACCAAAAATTATTTTTTAACTGAACGGTTGGTGACCTATCTTTTTGGGGGCATTTTTATTCCCCTCATTCTGCTCCAGTGCCTTTAATAATGCTTTAACCCCTGAAGAGGCCCAGCCCCATTGACAAGTAAAATCGTCTGGTGTTAGCCATAGTAAAATCTGTAGGTGCCACTCTTAATGGAAGGGAAAGTGTTGTAACCCATTGACTCCTGGTGGTTCCCCATTGACAAGTAAACTCATCTGTCGTTAGATAGTCTGGCTGGTTCGAAGGGTTAAACTTTCAAATAAAAATGTTTATGAGAGAAAAGAGTCCATACTTCCTTTTTAACTCGGAAAATGGCAAAGCCATTTCAGAGTTATTGGAGGGGAGAGGGGGGCTGGATGTCACTCCATCCATCAGATTCTGTAAACATTTTATGTGTATCTGTTGACTAGTGCATAGCTCTTGCACATATATTAGCTTTGTGTGGTAGTAATGGAGGGCAGTAACTTACATAATAATTTTTGCTCGTTTGATAAACATACACCTTTCTTCAGCACCAAATTACAATACTGTAATAAATATTAAACTAGGCTGCCAAAAACATACAAAATTTAGGAAGTTAGGAAATTCAATATAGTTTCACTGGAGGGCACATTTTGAAATCAGGAATGGAACTGGACTTTGAATTAAGGAATTTTGGAACAATGTTTTATTGTAAGGAACTTTTAGAACTGGACCAGACAAGGACTTGGAATCAAGGAATGAAGTTTTCGGATCTTGTGTGCTGAAATGAAATCATTGTAATTTTGGAAACTCAGATCGACAATTTTGATTTTGCTAAATGATTGTTTTATTAAAGGAAACAAGTGAAACTGTGGGATTTGAACAGAGTCTCTTAAAAAAAAATCTGAAGAAGTACATGCTCCTATCCTCAAGATTGTGCTCAAAGATTTTTCTTTCTCTACCCTTATCCTTTGCTCGAATGCACTTCATTAATTTGGCTGAGATTACTAGTAATATTGATTATCATTAGTGCGAAGGGACAGCATAATTGCAGGTTATAAGGTCTGTGTCAATTAACTGTCCTCTGAACATCACTGTTAATGAACATTCTTACAAAAATTATAATTGTTGCTGTTACAGTAGTTACAGTCGTCACAGTTTTCGCCACTGGTACACGATACATCCACTTCTTGTTTGAGTCAGATATGCTACCAACCGTAACCTAATATGTATGTCATGACACTGAGCCAAACAAAAAATTCCTGACATTTTTACTACATTTAAATTAAGAGTAACTCAACACTCATCTTTGCAATACCCACACTATTATTGCTGCATGAGATTGTCAATGACCAATTAATTAGTGTGAACAAGCTCATTCCTCAGGTCTCTTCTCTCCTCCTGTGGGGGAAGGGAAGAAGAGAGGCCCTTAAGAACGAAATTTTACAGTTGTTTGCTCCAGTCACTCAGTGACTTTCATGTACCCTATGAATGGCTGCGAGGCTGCCAGTGACCTCATATTAATTCAGACCTCGAGCTCACTGCTTTTATCATGTAAATTGAGTTGTCGTAATTCTTATTAGTTTGCCTTGACATCAGAAAAGCACAAAGGTATGCACCAAAACTGGGTCACCGGCAGCCTCACTTCCATTCTTAGGCCAGATAACTGGCTGGAATAAATGTGATGTTGAGGAAGGGAAAAAATCAAATCACTTACATCTTTATGTACAGTTTCTGCCAGGATTTGATTGTTTTCTTTGATTTAAAAAGTGGCCACCTTGTAAGCACGTGCTGGCGCCACTGGTTGTGTTCTCCTGCAAGTTCATACCACCAATGACAAACTTGACCCACCATACATAGAGAAATATCATCCAGGAAGGAGAAAATCATGAGAAGAACTAACAAAAGAAATCAATCAATCAATCAACATATTATTTTTAGTATAATCTTATTACATAGGTAATTATTGAAAATTCTCTGTTGTGATTGGTTGTCATTGAGGTGATTATTGCGCTATAATCACCTAAGTGGTTTTTTAAAGTGGCCGCAAGATCGGCCAAGATTTTGCAGGTTGCAGGTTGAAATTTACCGTGACTGTTACATGAATAGCTAACCTTGGGCCTAATTAGGCCTAGAGAAACGTTTTTAGGCCTCATTAGGCCTAAGGTTAGCTATTCATAATCACCCATGTAATTAACAACTACTCAGTCACCTCAGGCTTGGTGAATAAAAACCGAGACGAAATTCACCGATATTCACCTTGCCTTTGGCTTTTAATACATTGTTAAATAATAAGACTGATTTACAATATTTGTTACCCACAACTAGCATAGCTGTTTGAGTTGGGTGACACTAAAACATAATAGAATGAGCTCAATAAATAAAACAAGAAAAAAACAACAAAAACTGATGTACGTATCAATATTGACAAGATTCCTAAATTCAACATGCCATTGACACAGTAACCTGAATGTTTGCTTTAAATGGCACTGTATTGATTTGGCTCCATGCAAAGGTATTAGAGACAGTCAGATCAGAGGATGAGGGCAACTTCGAGCAAGAGTTTTCTGTACTGAGCATGAGCATTAGGTTTGGAGGCTAACATTTTTCGAAGTGCACATGCTCAGAATGGAAGATTTGAACTCACAGTCGTCATCCGATTTGGAGGTCCCTATTCTCAGCTGGACTGATAGGTTTGAAGGACACCATGTCCAAACATGCCCGTAACATTTGAAAATATTTCCACATGAATAAAAAAAGGCACTGAAAATACAAAGGTATCAGCAAAATTTGTTTGGCCCTTCACAGGAGAGGTCCTATACAAAAAGGTGACTCAAATCAAGAATCATGAGCACTGTCAGGGATGGCGTGGGGTGCAGGGATGGCGCAGTGGTGAGAGCACTCGCCTCCCACCAATGTGGCCTGGGTTTGATTCCCAGACTCGGCATCATGTGGGTTGAGTTTGTTGGTTCTCTACTCTGCACCGAGAGGTTTTTCTGCAGGTACTACAATTTTCCCCTCTCCTCAAAAACCAAAATTTGATTTGATTTGCGTTAACTTGTTGATTTCCCCGATTAGTGGCTCCAGCACTAGAAGATTGGACACTTCAATAAAGTTCCTTTCCTTTCCTTTCACTGCACAAATCTCTTCTTTTAAGCTACAAGTATCTTTTCCTGGACTCTGTTTACACCTTTTGACTACAAAGGAAGCTGGGCTATACACTGTAGATCCTTGCAAGTCTTTATGAATGGTGTGAGGCAGACATGATATCTTATCGCCAAGCCTGGCCCAATTTCTATGAGCCTGAACAGTATAATATGACAAATATACTCTGGCTGCCTTAAAGTCCACCTACATACTGCCAGGCCATTTTTAAATTTCTGTTGGCTTACTTGCAGCTTCAAAATCTTTTACAAACTAGTGATGATAAATTATGATAGTCTGAATTTTGAGTGCAATCTGTCGCCCTAATATAAAGTTAACAGTGAGAGACAGGCAACCCTGTTTACAGGAAATTTCATTGGTAGTTACCCTCCTCCACCTGAACGTGAAACTTGCAGATTTTTACTCTTATGCCAGACACTTTTACTCATCAATTCGGGTGCTTTAGTTGTGAGTGGGTTAATGAAGAAACTTCATTCCACAGTATCAGTTTGAAAAAGCCTGAAAAGCCAAAAGAAAAGGTGTTTGTTGGGGGGCAAAGAGTTTGTGGCCAGGATCAGACTTGGTGCACATGTGCTGCGGTCACGCCAAAACCCAGACTGCAGACTGTGCAGACCAGGGGTAAAATATGGCATTACCCTAACTATTATTGAGAGCTAATTATAAACAGGCTAACCTGAATGTTATTTAGGCCTAATTAGGCTAACCAAATGTTATTTAGGCCTAATTAGGCTAACCGAATGTTATTTAGTCCTAATTCAGGCTAACCGAATTTTCATTTTACAGACGGTCTGCAGTCTGTGTTTTTCAGTGTCCCCGTGTGCTGTGCCTAAGGCACAGGCACTAACCTGGACAAACCCTTTGTTGGTGCCAGACGGCACCACCTCGAGAGATTCTTTCGGGCCATTACTGAGTATGGAGAATGCTAAAAGAGGGAAATTTGTCCTAGGTAATCAAAATGTTCAACATATTGTAACCAGTTAATATGGGCACCAGCTGTCTAGACACAATCTATTTTGGTGCCTGTGCTTTGTCCAAAGTTACCTGGGAATGGGTACTAGGATTCCCCCCTAAGGTTAGGGTAACTCTAGTGCCAGGATTACACCATCTTCCCATGCCAAGTTATATTACATTCCGGTAAGTGTAAAATGCAGACTGAGGTTATAATTTAACTGTTGAAAAAGCCCAAACATCTACATCTACATCTACATGTTCCAGCACTCGGCAAAGTCCCATTTTGACTTGTGGCTGTTTCTGCTTAGGTGGCCTCATACACCACAAGCCTTTTTAGAGACATCACCGCCAAGCCGGCCACTTCTGCTGGAGAGAACAGGACAGCCACAACACCGGGGACTTTATCCCCTACTCTTCTCGAATAGTGTTTGGGTTCTTTAACGTCCCACAGGGAACTTATGAACATAGAAGACATTTGTGAGACGGGGCCTACGGTTTATAGTCCTTATCCGAGAAGACTTGAAGTCTAACCATTTGCAGATGAAATTACAAAGGCAGCACTTTCTCCTCAGTTATTTTAAGATCCTGAGTGTTGATCCCGCCGGGGTTCGAACCCTCGACCTCCCGCATGACAGCCTGATGCTCAACCAACTGAGCCACCGGTGCGCGGTTAGAAACCCATTAGAAATGCTAACAGTTAAGCCTAAATATTGTTTTAGGCCTAATTAGACCTAAGGTTAGTATTTCTAAGGGGTTTGGGCTTTTTCAACAGTTACGTTATTACCTCAGCCTGCATTTTACCCCTGGTCTGCAGTAAGCAGTCTGCATTTTACACTGACCGTGTTGCATTCATTACATGGGAAAAGAAATATGTGGCCCATTAGGCTACTACCCTGACAACAAGTTTACCCTCTCTCCTGCTACTGCCTTCATCGTTGCATTTGACAGTCAGTGATAACTTATGAACGCAAAGCTTACTTTCTGGTGGCAGTGCCTCAACCATATCATCTTTGACAAGATTTAGTTCATTTGCAAGACGTTTAGCTACGAGGTCTGGTGCGCGAATTCGTTCATAAAGCGATAAATATGGCAGCTTATATGTTGTCGAGTCATTTTCCGCAGATCTGATCATTACAGGATCGTTTCCTATCTGCAGCAAAGGGCTTTCGCTTTCGTGTTCGCAGTCATCTGATTCTACCAAACCAAAACCTGCAGATGAAACAGTGACTTCTCCATCTTCAACTTCGATAGACTGCGACTGAGAAACCACCTGCGAAGTTGCACATTGCTCCCTTTCGGTTTCGGTTTGTCTTGCGCGAATTTGCAAAGCGTCGGGATACAGGAAATCGTGGCATAACGCACAGTATGGTCCGAATTCCGTGCTGTCATGCTGTATTCCACATATGCGACATTCCTTAAATGAGATATCGAACTTAGAACACATTTTACAAGCCCCTTCCTCTTCTTCGTCACAATGCTCATAGCTGCCCTCTGCAGTGTCCAAATTCGTTTCGTCCGCCATATTGTTTACATTGGAATGGGAGTGGAAGATGGGAATGAGAAGAATGGGAATTGAGGAAATGAAATATTGTGGGTGGGGGGTTGATCCTTTATCCTGTGATGCATGTTCTTCACTATTTTTTCATCTCAGAATTAACAGGAAAAAATCCTGTTTTCACCTTAAAATAACTAATATCTACTTGTTTATACTGTTGATCCCTTATCAAGAAGAAGTGACATAGCTTCTTCTTCTTAACATGCGACCCACCTCCCTCTCATAAAATTCTCGTGATCGTGCAGTGTAAGAAATAACAAGTGCAGGTATTAACATGAAAATGAATACATGTATGTAAGCGTAAAATCAAAAAATGTTTGTGCAAGTGGTCAGCGTATATCAAGAAGATAGCCCCACATCTGGTTCTTGAAGGTTTCTAGATTTGGGGCCAGCACAACAGAATCTGGCAGTTTAATTGTTTAATTCACAAACAAGTTCACGTGCCAGTCTTACAGGAAGTTGGCAACTTAACAAACATCTACAGTGCAACACAGCACAATTCACAACACTTAATACAAAAGTAAACTACTTTTCATGTCATGCTTTTAATTTAACCTATATAAACTAACGCAACAGTGCTAACTACCACTCCATTACATACTAATTGCCACATTTTTCTTTCTGACCATGAAGGCCTCGTTTTATGTTGTTGCTTTGATTACACCTTTCATTACAGTTAGAATCTGAAGTTCAAGTTTCAATCCAAGGTTTCATTGTTTTATCTTTCTCACATAAAGCAACCTGGGTGAACCTCTCACAGTACATGTTTCTTTCACAATGACTTAGTGATTTTCATCATTTTTTAGTTTTATCTTTCATAGTTCTCCTACACTTGACGGTAAAGGGGATGCCCTAATATTATCAACCACAGGAAAAAAACACAACTAGTGATGAAATTAAATTTGAACTTCAGACTCTGCATCAAAAAAGGACAACTGTTTCTCTGCAACTTGCTGCGACATCCAGCAGGCTTTCACAACCTCACAATGAAACCTAACAATCCAGGAAGATTTAAGAAAAGCAGTGGGATAACAGGAGCAGGTTTGGTCAAACAGAACTGAACTTTAAAAAAGCTGTTCTTTTTTTCTACAAGGTCACAACAGCAGTATGTATTGTTCACTTGGAATAAGATTTAATTAGAGTGGTTTTACCTTCTATTTTTGCTTTATATAAAGTCATCTCTTACCTGACCAACTAGAAAGTTACAAAATCCTGAGCTTCAATTTAGAAAACAGAAGGCTAACAATACGAATGTTTCTCCATATTAATTTTATAAGAATAAAATTAAAAGGCGTTCCAGTCGACTCAGAAGATGATTGAAGTTACAATGAGATATTCCATGCAGTTTCTTGGGAAGTGCATTTACTGCCTTCATTTTACCACTTCACTAAGTTCAAAATTCTGCCTCAAAGTTAACAACCCCTGCATATAATCAAAAATGTCCCCTTTGCTAACCCAATGTTCCTAGGTGCGAGACTTAAGGCGCTTTCCATTTGACAGAACTGACCCACTAGACCGGGCATTTGGCAGGACTAACTCTACAAGGCCTTCAAATTAACACACTTTGAGGATGATAATACTCCTCCAGAAGAATGCGAGGGATTATCATTCAAGTGTTCCTTCAAATTGTTGCATTTTCTTTGCAAACGGACAGGTCTGGCCGGCCAGTTCTGACAAAAGGAAAGTGCCCTTAGTAGATTTACTCTGACTAACACCAATAGATTTTACTCATCAATGGGTGGCCGGTTAGGAGTCGATATGCTGACTTAAAATACTAAACATGCGAACATACGGCATTACAACATTATAGAAATATATACACAAGGTTTCTTGCTGATTCAAAAATTCTGCAAACATTTTAAAAATTTAAAAACATCATTCAAAGGAGAATGCTTTGGCCATTAATTTAGAAAGAATTCATGTATGTATACTTAATGTATTAAATAAAAAAATTTAACCCCAAAAAAAGTTGTTTGTTCTTTAGTGCAATGCTGTTCTCTGTGTTTGAGGTGAAGCTAAATTTTGCTTAAGTTTAGAAAATCTATTAACAGGCCCTTACGGTATTTCTCCTTTGCTGCAGATACAGTGATGTTTTTCTATACCAAAGATCACAGGAGGAGAAATTTTAGGTTTAGATTACACCTTTGAAGGATATAAATTTATCTAGGAACAACCTTAAGAAGACTATCACAACAATGCAGTTTTTTCTGGAGGTGACTGCACTCTTCGTTTAAATGTTTTCGCTTAAGAAGTAGCCTCTCCTTTTCATCTAATGTTGTCTGGACCTGTTTCTTCAATTCTTCAAGTTCGGTCATCAAACTTGTTATTCTGTTTTTTTTCTCAGCTAATTCTTTCTCCCCTGATTCTAGTTGACTGTTTGTTTCTATGTGAAAGAAAAAAACCAAA
>BLFP01004469.1:813752-816252 GCA_014634505.1 Montipora efflorescens | reverse complement strand
GTTACCCGGAAAAAAAAGGGGAAAAGCGCGGTCGTCATATGATAAAATGCTTATTGACTGAGTTAGGTCAGGCTGGACGGGAAAATACTTGGCCCGAGGTCATGGCGCTCGGTCCGTACGCCATGACCTCGGGCCAAACATTTTCCCGTCCGGCCCTCCCACTCAGTCAATAAGTACACAGTATGTCTGTATGCATGACTATATGGAATGCTGTTCAAGGTATCAAAGCCAATGTCAATACCAGTTAAAACTGTCAATAGGGAGCTCAAGCACACAAAGTTTTTGAGCCAGAGACCGCAACCAGAAGTGAACATTTTGCATGCCAGGAGAGTTGTCTCCCAGATTTTTAAAGTAATCATCTCTTATGGGAAAATATATTTACCAATATAAATGTGTTTCTCTCAAGACAAGTTGAAAAAAGAGAATAATTGGTTATAAGTTATATACCTGATGAAGATGTTATCTCAGACATTGTTTCCTGTTGGCACCTTTCACACTATTTCAAGGAAAAAATCAATGGAATTTGAGAATACTGGAGTACTGAAGCAAGCACTAGCATTCAGTAAAATAACCTATTCAGGTTGTAACATGCCTTAATCCCATTGACCCTCTAATATAACAGATTTTACTCTGTCTTGCTCCAGGAAACCACTATTAAATAACTATGAATTTTGTTTGTTTTACTAATAAAAATGAATGTAATCAATATTAATGGCAAATGAAAAGTTAGAAAATGAAAACTTTTTAGTGAAATTTGATTATTAAGGAGGAAAATGTTTGTGTAATGTCCTAATTTCTCAAGGCAACATTGAGTTGGTTTCCTGTCTGCTTTAAGGGAATTTATAATAAGATTACGTGGTAAAGTGAACAAAAGTTCACTGATTTTAAGGAAATTAATTCATTGTTTATTAATTATTATTTTCAACAGCCTCAAAAGGCAACCTCAAAAAATCCACTACCAGGAATATTATCTTTATTTTGCCTAGTCATTTTACTAAAACCAGCCACCACCTTTCCTTGAGAAAGAGTAAGTTCTGTCTGTACTGACATTCTCATGGTGGAAATGGGTTGCTTTGATAAACCAGTAAGAAAGCTAATTCAGTTTTTGTTCACAACTGCCTTTTTTTCAAATAGACAGTATTTACAGGCAGGTCCAAGCTTTCCCCAAACCCCCAAAAAACTGCAGGTTACAGATCTGAAATGCATTTGGCCAATTGTGCAATATTGGTCAAAGGTCACCAGCTTGGTTTATGGGCACTTCAGGAGTGACCGTCAGTGTCATTAATTAAGTTGTACGTCTTTTCATGCCTCCCAGGGGTTTATCTGTGAATTTCACATGAGCATCATTTTTTCATCCAGATTTAAACAGGTCTCATACCCATGGCTCTGTAATTGGACACTACTTTTATTTCCCTATTAGCAGAGGTCTCTTTTCATTTTGCATTCTCTGGGCTGATGAGTACAGGAACGTAGACCTCTGCCATTGGTCACGACTCACTATGATCCAACCACCGTTAATAACCTTGGACGGCACTCTTCAAGCCACATGCCCCATGATATGTTTGCTAACTGTGACTTGAGCCTGCTGTGCCCTGCATATTCTTTTGCAATAAGTTGGCTGTTTAATTAAGTGAGTTCACACAACATGAAAGTATCATGTGATGATTCAGTAACTGCCAAACATGCTCAACGCAGTGAGTTTTAACCCATGGCAGAGGTCTATTTTCCTGTACTCATCAGCCCAGAGAACGCAAAAAGAAAAGAGACCTCTGCTACCAGGGATCACTTTTATGTTCATGAGGAGTTGATAGATAGTCTATTCTCCACTATATATCATTGTAGGTAATATACAGAATCGATATCGATAAAAAAGAAGAGAAAATGGGCTAAAAATGGTAGAACTGACACTATGCACCATGAAGTAGAACGAACCCATGCCCTATAGAAGAGCGCGAGTCAAGTGACAGTATTTGAAAATGAGACCATGTAGAGCACTTTCCCGTGGACATCTGGGACCGCTGTTCCCTTTAAGGAGAAAGTATTTTTCACAGACCACCTGCTCCTCTGATCCAAGTTATTTGCCCGTGGAAAACGATAATTTGTACGTAATGGGCCCACTTGGTCTTTCCCGCGCATGTCTATATTCGACGTATACGTAGGGTTACAGACCTTTATACCCACCATTACAACAATCTCCAAGAAAAACATTGCGCGCGCGACAAAGGAATCCACGAGGTGAAGCGCACCGTCGTCTGAAGAACTACAGACCAAGCTTTTTGGCGTGAAAGAGACCGACGCACGTTTACTTTAAGTCAATGAATCAATGAATATTCTTACTCTTACATGCACAACGACTGTCATGGTACCGGTGCTAGAGCTTTGTGAACAACGCTCGCCTGTAACTGGACTTGTGGCATTTCTAATGCGGAAAAACAGCACAGCATCGCTTTAAACTATAACAAAAGCTAGGAAAGTGATCGAATGAAATGCACAATCGGCT
>BLFP01004469.1:799611-811865 GCA_014634505.1 Montipora efflorescens | reverse complement strand
GGGGAGGGTAGCAGACACGTCAATTTCCCTCATTTGTAAATTCTACCCCCTCTTTCGCGTTCATTTATTGGGAAGAGAATTTACAAGTATATTTAAAAAGTTGAACGGCATTGAGAGGAACCCATTTCAAACAAAAGAATTAACTCTTAACAACAGAATTAGAGGCTTTTGACTTTCCATGTCAAACTAACTTCTGCTTAACAGAAAGTACGGCCTAGAAAAAGTATCTCTGAATTGAAAGTTCTTTACCTGTATTGTCATACTTGACCACTCCTTTGGCCGACAATAACGCTCTAAAAATTGCAATCCGCCATCTTCGTTCTTGTGTATGCAAACGAGGCTATTAGATGTAAACGAATTATTGGATTGAATTGGTTTCATTGGTTCGAATTGGTTGACTGACATTTCAGTATGAAGCGAATGCCACCAAGACCATTACTCATATACCTGAAGATCCCGCTTGAAGTCCTCCTTGGTAAAATGACAAATGGCGAGTTCAGGCATTGGGGTTCGGATTTTAAAAATAGATATACATTTCCCATAATTGACGATAACAGTCAATTGTCGATGATCGTTATTTCAGAGGTAGAGGATGGACTGTTCTGTTGCTAAATCAGGTTATTGTCAGGGACCGGGGTAAAGTAAAGAATTCTTGTCAGTTTCCATGTTTCAAGAAGACCGTTGTGTACGCAGTCAATTCGCTTATTGACGACAATTCGTCACATCGCATCTTTCATAATTACGCTTCGGAATCTGCAATGACCTCTCAATAAATGAGGAGACGACTACACAAGAGAGAAAAGAACAGAATTCGACTTCTCCTCTCTTCAGCACGTTGTCTAGTGACCGTCTACTTTGGTGGGAATTTTGTTATTGATCCGGTCCGAGTTTTGTCAACCCGATCCGGTCCGATCAGATCCGATCCGATCCGATCCGGTCCGGTCGCCGTTTTGCCAAGGGCCCCATTATTTACCTTAACTCTTCTCACAGAAACGTATTTTAAGCTTTCAAGCAAAACTAACACGATGACTTTGTTACATTTGTAAAAACAGAACAGTATGATTTTCTAGTTCTTTTAGACCTTTGACATGAAAACTAAGGCATTAGCCTCGAACTAAATTCTTCCCTGACTGATCTGAAAAAATGAAATCCACCCGAAAATGGAATTTACATGTATGTTCGATTGGAAACACGAACTGAAGTCTACGTCATCGTTTCTGATGTCTAGTCGTTGTTTTCGGTTTCTAAGAGCAAGACAATAACATTGTGCCGTACAGGGGTTGATACATCGCCCTACAGTTATGCAAGATTTTTTTCTTCGCTACTGGTGGTCCTGGTGCTATGCCCTTTAGAGGTTTGAGATGGTAAGGTCCCTATCACCAACCCTCACATAGCAAAAATAAGGGAGAGTAATCAAAGTTCCCCTTACAGCGAGATACATGTATCATAAGTTAAGAAGCATCACTGTGACAATATTGCAGGCAAGGCAGATAAGCTTAGAAACTAAGAGGTTTCAGCATATTAAAAATTTTGTATTCCATCAACCAATAATCCATAAACCAATGGTGAAATGATAATAATAATGATAATGATAACAATAATTATAATAAAAGCTTAACGAACAGCTCTTACCAACACAAGTATGACATGTACATCAGACCAAATTAACAACAAGTTCAGAAAGGTACTAGAGAGCCTTGTTCACATGCTGGTGGGTAGTTCATTAGTGCAGACTAAGTACATGGACAGACATGCTGCTATTTTTTTGCAATGCTACCTTTGTTCCTCCTTCATTTTGTAACCACAAGAGGAGCCCAAATCAATATATGAGTTGACAACAATTCAAGCATTTTGGGATTTGCTTGTTTATGCAGGACACACATTCACCCAAGCCAAAAATGGGTGAATGTGTGATTTATAGTTCACAAGGCAAAGAAGGTGCTTGCTGTGGAAATTAGCAACCCTTGGTTGAACAACAATGCGAGAAATGCCACTGAGAAGACAGAGAAATACAAACAATAACAAGAAGTATTATTGCTGTGCAAGCACCCAGGCTACAAGATCAGAAGAAAATGATTGTGCTGTTGTTTAAATGAACGAGGAGTGCAAAGGCCTGGAATGGCCCTGGAATGAGGCTATGTGGTAAAGCTAAATACCATGCAATGAAGAGGGGAAACAATGTTAGTCTTAAGGCATCCAGGACAGGTTTGATACAAGAAGAGAAGATGGGCCTGGAAAGCTTGTAAAAAATGTAATAAGCCCTGCTCCCAATCTCTGAGCCTAGAGCTTAATTATTACTTTCATGCTGCACTTAGTCCTTTAGCATCGCATACATTATGAGGAAAGGTCTGCATGTGAAGCTACCAGAAATCAATCCATGCAAAGTACAGTATTTCCACACTTACTTTATTCACCTTTTCTTGCTTGATGTGGACTATGCAGGAGTATGGATGTATCACTGGCATCTGTATGTTGGTAAGATCACAATGACAATGCTCAGAGGTTGCATCTCTTTGACATGGAGGGCCAGCTTCACCTGTCTGTGTTGACAGAACATCATCAACAGTCTCTGAAGCAACAATGTCTTGAGGGAAGTTTGGTGACTCTACAAGAGACGTTGGTGCATTTTTATCATTCAAAACAACATTGTCTATGGGATTTGTAGCAACAGCATCTTTTGGCCCGGAAAGGGCATCATTTTGGAAATCACTGAAGGCATCTGTGATAGGCAAACAAGCTGCATTGGGAGCACGTTGAGGGACATCTTCATCAACACTTGTAGGACTAGCTGCACTCAAGGTGCTCTCATCTGAACACCCTAAGGATGGGGCATCTAAACTAATGGAGGTGTCACAAGGATTTCTATCATTACCACCATGAAATGGTTGAATTGCATTGTCAAATTCCTTCTCTTCCTGGAGATTTACAGGTGATTCAGGGGGACTGTCAGCATTGTAGATTTCCTCGTCATATTGTGAACTTGAAGGCGTCCTTTTCCCACCCTCAAAGGAAAGGATCTTGATTATTTGGGAGAGACCATTATTCATGGCAAAATCCAAGGGGGTCAAGTTCTTATTATTGACGATTGTTATATCACCTCCAGCATTAACAATGGCATGGAGGGGAACAAAGCCATCTTCATTTTGCGCAAGGTAGTGTAGGGCTGTGTTTCCAAGATGATCCTTGGCATTCAAGATAAGAGCAGTTTTTCCAGGCATATTTTTTGCTTGATCCACCATTGCTTCTAACCATTCTGAAAAATAATCAGACTTGTTGCTGGTCAACATCTCTTGTGCAGCTGCATGAAGTGGAGTTTGCATTGCATTGTCCTGTAAAAGAAGACAGTCCTTCAGCATGTGAACTGTTTTGTTGATCCTGTTAGTAAGGTGTCTTGCCCGTCTATAAGAGTAGTGTAAGTAGAGAACACATCTATGAAGTGCAGTTTGTCGAGTTGCTGATGAGCAGACAGTCGCATTGAAACCTAGCGAAAAAGAGAATATTCAGCTGTTACGTGTACATGCCACAAATACCAGTATGAACACACATCCCAAGCACTGTTCTCAATATTAATAAACCTTGCTAAGCAAGCAAAGGACCTTTAAAAGAAGGGATTTTAACTTACCTGGAAAATTCACTTTGACTCAGGTTAGTCAATACAAAACAAGAAGGCACACAGAGACTTAGAAAAGAGACTCCATTTGGTTCAAATTAATTCACATGGATGTCTAAGTTTGAAGGAGATGTCTGAAGGAGATGTCTGAGATTCAATGGTGTCGTTGCCAGATGATATCCTCATACAAATTTAGTTGGCAAACCTCGCTTTACATAGATCCATGCCCATGCCTGTAGCCAGAGGGTGTGTCCACCTTATTCCAAAATGGCTGTCATTTAGTATTTTTTTTGTTTGATTGCAACTCATTCAAGGTTAAATATTCTTTCAAATTTTACTTTTGAAAGTGATGTCAAAAGGGCCAATTTGCAATCAAACAAAAGAATACTAAAATGGCGACCATTTTGGAATAAGGTGTATGGGGTGCATTCCCTTACTTTCACAGACTCCAAAGTTCCACCTTTTTGTAATCAAGGTCCTTTAAGAATGCAATTGACTAAAAAAAGTGATAGTTAACCCCTTAAAGCCCAAGGCCCAATGACAAGTAAAATCATCTGGCGTTAACAGAGTAAAATCTATAAGTGGCCACTCGGAGTTAAAGGGTTAAAAAACCCATTGTATTTTCTGGCAAACAAAGACTAAGGGCACTTTTTTGTCCAAAGACCTTGATTCAGCATCCTCACTCTTTACTTGCACAAATCTCTTAATACACCTCTTTTACCTCACAAAAATGTGCACAGGCATTGTTTTTGATTACTGTTGGGACATCTTTATGTCCCAGGAGAACTTGCAAACAATGATTATGCAATTTTTTTTCTTTGGGGCAGGAGGGGGGTGTGGGAGGGGGGTAAAGAAGTGTATTATGGGATTTGTGCAAGTAGAGAATAGACCATTTTACAGTTGTAGCTAAGCTACCTGGTGTAAGAATGAAAGCGAGGCTGCCAGTGACCTAGTGTTTTGATACAAACCTTTGCACTTTTGTTATGTTAATTAGAATTACAACAACACAATTTACATGATAAGTGCAGTGGGGGCTGTATCAATACAAGGTCACCGGCAGCCTCGCAGCCATTCATAGGCTTGGTCGCTGAGCAGACAACTGTAAAATGGGCTATTGATGTTGGATAAGAATGCCCAATAACAGAAGTTATTTAACAAATACCTATGATCAAATGTGGATAGCCAAACACCAAACATAGCCACAGATACCCAAACCTACTTTTTTTGTATGACACTGCATTTTTGCCAAATGTCAACATTTATAGTATGCACGGGAAATGCATGAGAATTTTAATGAGCCATCCAGTGAGAAGATATCGTTCTCATAGTATATTAAAATATGTTATTTTAGCTAATATTAATCTTAGAATACTTTTATCCTTTTATTGTATTGTTTATCAGTTATATTTTTACCATTGTAAACTTTGTAATGTTTTAGCACAATTCAGCCTATTGGCTGCCATCTATCTATCAAGTGAAGCTATGATCTTTGCAGTTGTAAACACAATTTTTGCAATTGCGTAGAGAAGCCTGAAAAATTCAGGACTTCAACGGGATTTGAACCCGTGAGCTCGCGGGAACATGAGAACCCACAAATGATCAGCTCCCAATGTCAGTGGCTTCATAACTAAGTTGGTTAGAGCGCCGCACCGGTTTCGCGAGGTCACAGGTTCAAATCCCGTTTAAGTCCTGAATTTTTCAGGCTTCTCTACGCAATTGCAAAAACTGCGTTTACAACTGCGAAGATCATAGCTTCACTTGATTTGATATCCACAGTTCATATATGATCCAATTCATATATCATTTCATTGTTCTGTCTATCTATCTACGGTATCTATCTATCTATCCCCAAACCTCACCCGCAGCCACATATAAAAGAGGGGGTTATGCACCAGTCAATGTAAAATGCCCAAAGCCCAGAGGTAGATGTGTTTGTATCTGCCAACAAGAAGAATTGCATGTGAGAATCCACAATGTCCAGTTGAATGGTTCCATTTTTCTTGCATTAGAATCAAAAGAGAGCCTATGGGACACTGGTATTGCGATGAAAGCCAACTGAAGGTTGGCCAGGAGTAGGTCTTCAGTGGAAACAAGAAGGTGGAACAGGAAAGGTAAATGTGTTCTTTAAACCCGTTCTATGAAACAGTGTGTTTTTTCAAATTTTGAAATACATTTGTAAACTGCATTTACTAACACTGAACCCTCTTCTACTAGCAAGTAGAATTTAATATTCTCTTAAATGTGAACAGTAGACTATAAAGTCCACCACAAACATTTTATACCATTTGAAAAGCATTGTATGTGGTGACATGTGTTACTTGACAAATAAAGTTTAAACCATTTACATTAGCCTGTGTCTCCCACTCAACAAGAGCGGGGTCGTTACCTTCAATTAGAGGAAAATCCTGACCTTGGGGTGCGGGGCATTTTGCAACTTTAGAAGTGAGCGCTTGTCAAATGCCCCGCTATGTCCCGGCCGGGGGGGGTGCGGGGGTTTACATTGACTGGTGCATTAGGGGCAAGATCACGCCGTTAACGCGTCACGAAAGAGTCATGCGTCACATGTCACGCAAAAACATTCTATAAACCTTTCATACAAATCCATTGTGTCTAAACGAATTATAATATATATCTATCTATCTATATATATCCGTGGAAAGAGGAAGGCTTTCGTTGTAAACATGGCGAACCTTCAACACTAATAAGCTTAATTAAGCTTAACTGCAGTTGGACAACAATGACAGCAACCTACCGAAATCTATCATCCATTCCATCAGCCGGCATTTTCCAAGCACGCTAACCCAGTGAAGAAGAGGATATTGGCACTTTTGACATGGGTCTGGAATATCATCATTTAAGTTCCATCCTTTCGACACAAAAGCCTTCACTGTATTTTGAAAGTGCTCGAAAGATACGTTGGCATTTCGGTCCCTTTTCTCGGAGCAATTTAGCAACGACAGCAACAGATCGTGGTGCTTTGGGCAGGCTTTTTTCGGGTCGCAGAACGGTGTGCACATTTTCTTGGCCATTTTGCGCATCAAATTGCACCTTTGGTCATCAACAACTGAAATCAGTTACCCAGTAACTCGATAGATCGATCACCGATCAAGAAACCCAGACAACAGCAAAGCGTCACTGCTGCTGCTTGTATGTAAGCTGAGCATCCACGCCTTGGCGCTTAAATTGGAACTCTGCGCAAAACATTTTGTATAAAATCTACGGAGTTTATTTAAGCCTGGGTTTTACTGGTGACGCAAGCAAAAGCGCAATCATAAGTTAACTTAATTGTAATTATTTTATTTATTTTTACATAATCATCTTAAGTTTATCTATTTATTTATTCAGTTATATAGTTAAGTATTATTTGTATTTATAATCATTTACCTTGGGATATATTTTTTGATGTGTTAATTCACTTAGTGTAAAGTCACGATAGCAGGTGACATCAGCAATAGCTGCCATTTATTCAACCTGTTTTATATGTATGTAAGCGCAAGGTAAGAGCGCTTATAAGCACAAGCGCACGCCCAAGGATAAAATATTTTCTTATGCTTGCGTTCGCTTGCGTTCGCTTGCGTTCGCTTGCGTCGCGTGAAAACAAAACGCAGCATAAGCACAGGGAAATTTGTTTCGTCTGGCCAATTAAAACACTCGTTCCAGATTCCCTGCGTCTGCGTATTTGAGCAAAATGGCGGTTGCCGTGGTTGATTTATGTCGACGTTCGTTTCTACTAGCATAAGCTGCTTATGCTTGTGCTCGCGCTTGCGTAAGCACATCCAGTGAAAACACAGCTGAAGTACGTAACGTTTTTGAACCACGGACGCAGACTGGAAGCTCCACACTTAAAAATCGCATTGTAATGTTTAAGTTGGTACAAAAAACAACAACAACAGAATCACAGTTAATAATACTTTAATAATAACACTTTATTTAGAATTCAGAATTAATCAATCCTGAAACTTATATTCATCCAAAGTTCCACGATGGTCGTCACGCAGTCACGCAACGTTCTATCAAAAAAAACACAAGATTGAGAACAATTTTACGAAAACAAGCAAATGAGAATGTTGCGTGACGACCATCGTGGAACTGCATGTATTGCGGAGAAGGTTTTTGCGAACTAAATATTAAAATGTGGTTTTAAAATGTAGAGCTAAGCGTGTCTTCCGTGTCTCTTGGAGCAAGCGTATATGTTCCCCACAAAAATTCCAATTTCGGTCGGAAATTCTCTTAATTTCGAAAACCAAACTAAGATGTCTCCTTAAGTAGCTTCCGTATGTTCCTTATCTTTTTTTGACTAATTTCCACCATAAATGAAGGGAAGATGCCGAACATTCGGCAATACAGGAGAATAACGACAAAAATTGAAACAAAAAAAAAATTTTAAAAAAAGACACCCCGACCGACCGCGATTTGGCTACTACCCACAATTTTGGGGTAAACGAAATACTGGAATGATAGACTAGAGCACTAAAAGGGGTTTTTGATGAAGTGTATGTTAAATAATGGGTAAAGGCTTCAATAACTTTTTCGATAAGCTGATTGGGCTAAATGGCTGATTGTGCAATAGGCGGTTGTGATTGCAGCGCAACACAAACTCGAACACGAGAGCTAAAAAAACAGTGTTAAGAGGCCATATGGGCAGAAGTATACCACTGGTAAACGGCTTTTATTGTCAGAACATTACTAGACAGAGTATATAAGATCAATAATTCCTGGGTTGGTTTTCATCTGGAGCCGGTTCCTGGAAGGTGTAATAACTCTATTCCAGGAATAAATGTGCCTTATTCCGGCACATTTATCCATGCAATAGAGTTATTTCACCTTTCAGGAACCAACCTCTGGACGTCTATGACGTCAAGAAGCTTATTTTCTTACTACGGAAAAATTGTTTTCCGTCGTGGGTCATCGACAGGATTATTCACAGGTATCTTTCTAAGAAAATGAATCCTTCTCTGACTGGGCGGGACGCCTCATCCAACTCCGGGAAAACCGGTTTTCTGAAATCGCCCAAACTAAGTTAAGACAACTACTCAAACATTATTGTAAAGCTGATTTAGATGTTAAGTTGGTCTTTAGTAGGTTTAAACTTAGAAACATGTTCAGCGTGAAAGATTCAGTACCGCAAGGTCTACGTTCGCGTGTTGTTTGTAAATTCTCGTGTGCTGGCTGTAATGCCAGCTCCATTGGCGAGACCACTCGCCACCTTTGTACACGTGCTCGTGAGCATCTCTTGTCTGACAAGTCTTCGCATGTTTACAGACAGTCATCTAGGGCCTGTCATGACTCTTGTAATACAGAATGTTTCACGATCCTAGATTTTGCCGCCTCAAAATTCCAAATTAAGATCGAAGAGGCATTGCACAATAAGTGGGAAAATCCCATTCTTAATCAGCAGTTGAGGCATTTAGATTTGTCTCTTTCTTTTTAATTACGCTGTTCTCAGTTTTGTCTTTTATTTTATTGCTATGTGCGCTATTTTTGTTTCCTGCGCATTTCATACTTCATATTCAAATTGTACGCAAGTTCTGAGACGTAATTTTGTAACGTACCTTAATATAAATTCAAGTGTACAACCGTTAAAAAAGCTCATTTGCAACTGAAGATGACATGAGTATGTCGAAACATGTATTGTAAATTGAAAACTGTCGTTTCTTTTTTGACTTTTATTGCAACCTATAAATTGGCCCGGCATTCGCATTAACTCTATGCACTTTGGCTCGTTGAAAAAGACAGGTACAAAAGTCGGGCTAGATCAACTCAGATCGCTCACCTAGTATCGACGTAAAGAAATGATGAGGCCTTAAGAATAACCCCAGCCCTAATCTTTAAGACCCTTTAAGCTAACTTTGCTGAAAATCGGGGAAAACATTGATTCGTTTTGGTTTACACTTGAAAAACGTTTTTTGCTCGATCCGAGTTGATCCGGTACGACTTTTGTACCTGCCCCACTGGAAAAGGTATACAGCATGAAGGAAGGTGCGATTGAATCTCAAAGTCAGAGGTTTTTTACTGACCACTTCACGTTTGATCTTTAATAGGCCATTTCCGAGTTCATGTCTGCCTCCCCTTCAAAGCGAGTCCAATTGCGAAGTTTTTGTTATGAAAATTAGTTTTCATTCAGATGTAAAGTAGAACTAATTACCATCACAAAAACTTTGCACTTTGAAGGGGCGGCAGACATGAACTCGGAAATGGCCTATTACAGCAAGTAACACACTGATCTTTATTCAACAGTTTGTAAGTATTGAATTTTCATATTCGGTTCTTTTTAAGAGAGTCTAAGACAGTTAAAGTTACAAAGTTACTGTAAAAGAAACTGGCTTCTTTCATTCCTACTTCTAGTTGACATAAAATCATTGCTCAAAAATAGGCCCCTTCTTGACAATCAAACAGGCATTTTATGCAATAAAGTACATTTTCCACCAGACAGGAGGCTGTCCTCTAGGTAGTGGATAAAATTTTTCCCAACAAGGGCCCTCCTCTCCTTCTGAATGATATTTTATTTTTCCAGGCTTGAGGATGATACCCAGTCAACCAGCATGATTCCATACATAAACAGCTCCTCTAATTTCTTTACTGATATACTCACGGGTATCCTCATTGTAGCAGTAAATATTTAAAACTTCATAAAAATTCTGATAAAAATATAAAGCAGGAAGAAAAAAGTGAGAGTATAGCACCCTGCAACTCATTACGCAAAAATTCAAGCCAGATTTGTAGAAGGGATTTAAAGATTTCTGCTGACTCCAACAAACAATCAGCAAACATCAAGCTTCCTATCTTAACTTCCATAAATGACTTATCGTCTCATTTAAATCAGTACTCAATCAAATGTTTTTGTTCCTTTTTAACGTCACATAAGCAACCCATTTATTCCACAAGGAATCCTTGAAGATGTCAGTCCTCCGGCACAGCTTAACCTAGCTAGAACCAATTCTCTTCATAAGCCGTTTCAAAAGCTGCTTTAAACTGACCACTGCCCAAACGTTCACTTAACAAGTTTCTTTTAAAAATTAACATCAGTTCATCAATGCGCCATATGCAGTCCCACAACTTGACCCCTGTGTAAATGGAAAATGTTTTCCAGTACCAAGCAGCTTCCTTTTGCAAAGAATTTTATGACAACATTCCACATTACATGTAGGTTCCCTTGGCATTTAGTGCATCTTTATTTAAATGACAAGTCCTCTTCACTATCTGACGACAACTGCATAGGTGCTTTCCTTCCTGTTTTGTGTCTGGCATTGGCAGCAGGGCCTGAAACTCCGCCAACTCGTAACCTGGCAAAAAATAAAGAAAGCTCCAGTTAAACCTAAGTCTTCCTTGGACTTGGACTTAGTTATTTCCACCTTTTTTATAATCAATAATTTGCTGTGCTAAGCATCAAAAAGACAGTATATATATATTTTTTTTTTTTTGGAAACTCGGTCCAGGTTTAAAAAGCAAGTGTCCTACCAAGTGTTTTATCTTAATTTTGTTTATGAACAAAATTACCGTATACATTGCACAGTGTACAGTTTTCACAATATTAAAATCAGCTTATCTCCAGTTGTTGTTGTTCTTCTTCTTTATTTCCATGACCAAGAGGGTTGACCAAAAATATATTCTCTCCTAACAAATAACTACAGCTAGTAGAAAGAAAAAGTTTGTTATCCTAAAGAAAGAGTTTCAGGGTGTGATGCGTCTTCTGAAAGAAATATGCAAAGAATGCTGAAATGAAGGGTTCAAGGATCACTGAAATGTTGCCATGACCTTAATTGGTTATTTGATTCCCTTGTTTTGATTGGAATCATTTTAACTAAAACTATGTGCATTATTGTTGCTACGGTTGAAGAGGGAATCCCAGGGGTAGTACCCACACCTTTCTTTCTAGGCAAAATTTGGTAATTTCCTTTTATAGTTGTGTTTAAAGAAATGAGAAATAGTAATAACGATTATTTCCATGCTCTAGTCTGTCTTGCAATTACCTTGAATTTAAATGTTCCATTTGAACTCTGTAGCTGTTTGCTAGCTCTGTTTGTTCATCTAATGCACGTTGAACTCTGCGCAAATTGCTTGTTTGTGTATCAACCTTAAAATCAACAAAAAGGAGATAATCTTAAGTGTCTGCACCGGCGGTGATGGCAATAAAGAGAAGCCAGATGCAGAATATGAAGGGGGTAGTTTCTAAAGAAACTGTGGTGCTGCGTCGGTGGGGAAGTAGTATACAAAAATTTGGTTTTATCAACGGAGTTGATCATGTAAATTGGTCACCGTACAGAGATTCTAAAAGCTGACGTTTCGAGCGTTAGCCCTTCGTCAGAGCGAATCGAGGAATTATGGGTTGCGTGTAGTTTTTATAGTAGAGTAGGAGCTACGCTATTGGTGGTAACACGGCAACCTGAAAAATAGGAATATGTTAGTTAAATGAAAAGCGTTCGTTAATACCGTGAGGATTAAGGGTACAAGGATACAAAGGGCTATTAAGGCCACTCGAGTGGGGAGTAGCGCAGTTGATAAAATCTGGTAGCTACAATACTCGTCAAAAATCTTGAAACACTTGTGTCTGTTTCCCCTTCCCCAATGTTGATTTGGGTATCACAGTGGTCTCAGTGCTTCAAAACACGCGTGGCTCAACATTGGGGAGAGAGAAGGCACATTT
>BLFP01004469.1:797725-799567 GCA_014634505.1 Montipora efflorescens | reverse complement strand
AGAGAAACGGTGGCTGTTTCAACGATTTGTGACGAGTACTGTAGAAGGTTACACACCGCCAACTCCTTGGCTCAGTTGGTTAAGCATAGGACTAGTGTGCCTGGAGGTAGCAGGTTCAACACTCTGGCAAGATTAACACTCAGGGTCTTTAAAAAAACTGAGGAGAAAGTGCTGCCTTTGTAATGACAACTGAATAGTCTTCTCGGATAAGGACGATAAACTGTAGGCCCCATCTCACATCACTTGTGTGGGACAATAAAGAACCCACACACTGTTTGCACTGTATTCTCTGGTGTGTTGGTCTCTCATTCATTCTGTTCTGGGGGCACCTGTGTAAACTAGGTTCTTGTCATTACAGGGGTTTCAATAACTTTTGAAGTAGATGCCTGGGCTAATCATTGTAAGCAGAGGTCACTCTCGTCTTTTACAAAGGTTTGAGTGAAAATCAAGGCAGAGTAGCTGGCCGTCAGAGTACAATTTCTAACAAACAGATGGTGGTATACCACCGGTCACTGGCTTCTAATGAAACCTCTGCATTAAGATAAGATTGTAAACTGCACGCCTGCCATTTGCATAATAAAAGCAGTTTGGCAAAGTCCCCCACAAAGTGTTGAAAATTGACCCTGAAATGCCCCTAGGGGAGTGGTTGATTACATATTCACTCAGTCATGCAAGATATTTGGCAAACTGAAATGTTGAATTAGAGTATATGCAGATGAAAATAAGCACCCTGAACGAACAACTCGAAGGATTATGCCTGGTTAATATTATTAGCAAATTAGTTAACACAATGTGATCACAAATGATGATTTCTTTAAGTAGAAGTCTTCTGTTAAACCATAATTAATATTTATGCTTCTAAAAAGGTTCGAACAACATACTTCACCTATTACCGGTAGCTTTGCTGTGGGCTTTCAGGGAAGGAAGATATCACAGATTTAACTTTTAATATTTTCCTTTTTTTTTTGCTTAAATCGCACTGGGCTCAATCACTGTATTGTTGTGTTATCTCACTGCAGATTGACTCTCTGTGACCCATAGTTATACAAGGGTAAATATGGAAAATTGGCTAATCCTATTTTGCATAGTGTTGTACCTCATCTTCTGCTTTAGATAAATCAAGTTTCAGCTCCTCCACTCTTGCCCTCAGTTTCCTGACTTCATTCTCATGCTGTTCTACTCTCTTTTTGGAATGACTTAACTCCTCTGCCTTTGATAAAATGACATCTGTCTTCTTGAGTATATTTTACAAAACACCACTTAAATAATAATTGAGGGACAGCCCAGACAAAGACTGTCCCAAATAAAAAGCCCTGTTGAGTTGCTAGAGAAATATTCCCGCATGCCTGCTTTCTTAGCCTGGAGGGATCAAAGCTGGAACCATCTCTTAATCCCTTGACCCCTGGGAATGAGACTTGACAGATTTTACTCTGTCTAAGGCCAAATGATCAACTGGAGGCATCCTCGAGCCCCTGAGAAGTCAATGGGTTAAACTGATTTTGTTTCCTAAATTGTGACGATATTCAAAAAAATAACAAAACTGTGGCCTAGAATTATTGCAGACATCTTATATTAGTCATCTTTCCAAGCTTTCATACCATAGTTTCAGAAAACACCTAGGATTAAGGACAATGCCTAATAGTGTCATTGCGCATACATTCTACGCATCTCGAGACACTTGGGTTTCCTGTGGATGATGCTCACTAATACAGGAATATTTTTGCTTGGTTTAAAACTATGCAGAGAGAGTGGAACTTAGTAAGTGATCTTGAAGATAATTAAGCTTCAATTTGGAAAAGAACACCATACAATGCTTTGTATTTCAAAGCCTTTTACAAAATT
>BLFP01004469.1:790225-792725 GCA_014634505.1 Montipora efflorescens | reverse complement strand
GTCTGTCGAAAGCTCATAGTTTTTTCAAAACTTTTTACCAGAGAACGATTTTACTTCTTTCTTAGCATGAATCCTGGTAATGGATCTTCAATATTTTGATGAATTGAACTTGTTCATCGTCCAACTCTTAATCTTTCACTTGGTCCTGTATACTTTGATCTGTACACCTTGTATGGGTGACTGTGGCGGCTAAAACTCCTTGGTAATTAAAGTTGAGGCATTTACAGATTTCACTCTGGCCAACGCCAGACCATATTTTACTCATGCATCAGTCAGGAACCCTCAGAAGGGACAAATTTGTTATACACTAAGCTTTGGACAAGCTTTTTAAGCTGTCACATTTTATCAAATTGTGAAAATAAATGATGGCCAGACGCTGCCTTAAACTTTGTTTTTTTTACCTCTGCTCTCAAGTCATTGATTTTGCTAGCATTTCCAGACCTATTACTTGAGCCATAAGCATCCTTCAAGTCAGCGGCGAGCTCTCCAAGTTCTTGCTCATGTTTGCTTCTTAATCTTGCGACCTTGAAAGAAAAAAGTTTATGAGCAAATGAAACTTGTACATACTATATTAATTTTTATTACTAAATCTCTTGCACATGAGATAGGAATCTGCAGCAAGGCCCACTTGACTACACAATGTACTTTCCCTATCTTACATCTCTCTAAGTTACAGTTCCTTGTTTACTTTTCCAGTCCAGTGCTGGCTCGAGTGGAGTCCTAAAACTAAGTTAGTAATAGTATGAGTCATATCCACTACAAGGAGTGCAGTGCGATCAAGATACGTTCTGAACACTGGTTGAATTTGTTCCTGGTAGTCCCTGGTTCAACCTCTCAGCTGCACTTGTAAATAGCCAACTGGTTTCAATTGCCTTCGGCCAGTTTAGATTTAACACTTGTTGTTGAATTTTCTGTTTAGTGGTGATCATGATTTCATTGGCCCTAAAAGCCCCTATGGGGATTTGTCAATTAAGTAAGTAGGTATGAATGTATGTATGTCAACACTAGTTCTCTTTCACAGTTTCTGTTACTCAAAATTTTACACTAGAGTAAGGAAGGATCCAGTGTTTACAATGGACCATTATTGCGCACAGCCCTTCGAGGCACTATTGTGTACCGGCAGGTGTATAATTGTTTAGGTTGTGTTATATTGGGATCAGCTAATTTATGGAGGCTCAAAAGGGTTTTGCATTTGGGCTGAAAAATTTGCATGCATAAAATCACAAAAACACAAAATAAATTTTGTCGTAAATGTTGAGAAATATCTTGAAACTTGTTCACCTACACGTACCCTGATTGTTTGCATACAAGTAAGATTTCTTTTACTTTCAAAAAGAAAATTTTAACCCATTGACAACCGGGGGTTCCCCATTGACGAGTAAAATCGTCTGGCGTTAGACAGAGTAAAATACTAAGTCTGGCCGGTTTAGGCCGGTTTGGATGTGAAAGGGTTAAGAAGAGTATAATCTGGTGGAATTTTTTTCCCACCTTTTGACAGCATTGGTAACAGTTGGGGACGCCCAGACACTCTTAAAAATTGCCTGACAATAGTATTAGTCAAATATCAAAATGTATCCCTACTGAAAGAATCAACAGTGATGTAACCCTTCTTCATTGGAAACCCACTGTTATGTGTGGAAAACCCTTTTGAGGCTCCTAGTAACAGCAACTTGTTTCAACTTAAGCCATTGAAATCTTTTAATTATAGGAAGCTTTTAAAAGCATTTTCAGTTTTGACAGTGATATTATTGTCACCAACATCTAGAGCCATGCTTGACTAGTTAAGAAAGCAACAAAAAACAGTGTGCCTCATAACCGAAAAGTACAGTACATGAATGCAATGCAAACCTCTTTTGAATAACCTTGCTGAGAAACTTTAAGCTCTTCATTTTTCAGCTTCAAGGTAGTAAGATCAGATTGGAGACCATCCAACTCCTCTATAAGATTCTGTTTTGCACTGCAAGGAATTAAAATGTCAAATGATGACCATGAACACATAACTGACTGACACTTAATGATCTACCAAAAAAATTGCCATTATGGGATAGGACCAACTGTTTGTTGTCTCTTGGCTGACTGTGGAAAGCCAAATGGTGTAAATTTAATGCTGAATATTGCGATAAAAATCAGCCTTAAGATCACATTCAATATCCCATTGAACTTCATTAAAATCAACAAGTACAGTCACAGGCAACAATAAAATAATTCATCAACCAAAATACTTACTTATAAATCAAATCTAAACATACAAAATTTAAGAAGCACAGTTTACAATAATCACATTCACTAATACAAATCAATAATATTCATGATGTCAGAAAAAAAAAGAAGACTTTGGAAAGTGGTAAATTCTTTAAACAATTTCCAAGGGACCAGCAAGCAAGGACTAAAATCAAATTGCCACACAAGAATTTAAGATCAAGTTAGATCTGCAGTACGAATGAGCTATTCCCATTAAGTGGTAAGATCCAATGTCAGAAGAGTTTCCCTGGAAAAGTGG
>BLFP01004469.1:780225-785225 GCA_014634505.1 Montipora efflorescens | reverse complement strand
AAGCTTAACCTGGATTTCATCAGCTGTTATCTTATCGCGTTTTAAATTTGAAATTTCTTTCACTGCAGCCTCCAACTTGAGCTTAAGTTGTCTGTTTTCCTCTCTGGCTTTGTTCCTCTCAGCGCGTACTTTGCCCCATTTTTCGCGCCAGTTCGCCGTACAATCCGACCACCATCGCATCGTCTTTTCCATTTGAATAGCCCTTGCTCGAGCTTCTTCCAGTTCTCGTTCTCTTAATTCGACCCTGGCATCCAGATCTTCTGTTTCTGCGAACGAAATTGGAAGATCGCCGCTGGACTTCTCGTGTCTCGTAGGATTCACTGCTTGTACCTGTATTATGGCCGAGTTTCCATTCATGCTGACGTTGAAAATTTTCAGCTACCAAAGGAATCCGAAGAACGTTCTCCGTCAAGATTTCGCCAATCTGACGGATAAGTTTGCTCTCTGTACCTCGTTTATCTTTAGCGGTTTGCTAATCTTACTTGAAAGTCAAACAAACGTCAATTTCGACGTCCACGCGGAGTGGTAATAAAGTTGAGCTAACATCGATTTTTAACTGATCCACTGTGTCCAAAGAATACAAAACAGCTTTTCAAGCCACGGCCACAAACGTATTGTAAAATGCAAAGGAGAGATTAGCCTTCATATTGCATTCTCATGCTTTAAAAAGTCAATTACCGTTATTGTCACCTCGTAAATCTGTTGGTATAAACGACCACTCGATTAACATCTTTGGCAACTATTCAAAATTATGCACAAACTCCGTTGATGTCCTTTTTGTGCAATAAATAAGGATTTTGAAACGTCCTGGTGCCTCTTGATGGTTACATGAAGCGTTGATCTTTGACGACCTCAAGGAACAAAATAATCAGCAGATGCCGAAACGGACGACCTGCAAGGTCACAGAGATTTTCCAAATAAACGAAATATCATATGCGCTGCCATTCCGCTGCCACAGCGTTCAGATTGTTCTGAAGTGTCAATCAATAGCATACCGGAAGTGAAGCGCCTCCTTACTGGTAATATTTCTTCATTAAATCAATACATTTTCAAGAACTTCCCAACCTTCCCACTGTTCCTGATATTGGGATAGCGGAACGAGTAAGGCAACGTGAACCCAAATCCTATCCCTAAAACAGGGGAACGGCCTATCCCAAAATTGCACTTGCACATGTTTGCAAAAGTTTTTTGTCTGTTTGGCCAGTAAGTAATTTATTACGTGGAATGCCGAAGGCATACCATGTCTTAAAACCGGTCTGGTGTCTTTTTTTGTTGTTGTTGTTGGTAGTCACAAATGTGCATACCCCAGGGATATTGAATTAAGCTCCGATCGGGTGAATTTACTTTTATTCCCTTCCGTATTTCCAAATTCCCTGCCGCGATTAGAACACGTATACTTTTCCCAACCCAATTACCTTGCGAGCGCGTTAGACCACTTCCGTTATTTAGATAAAAGCAAACATTTACTATGGAATCTTTCCGCCCGCCATGATTGACACAGTATTAAACTATTCGCTAAAGTGGACAGATTCGAGACAGATGCTTTTTCTTTGAGAAAGGCAAGCTTTCAAGGTAAGGAGAATTTTCTACGTTACTTCATACAAAATAAAAAATTAAATCAAATTTTAAAAAAGCGAATTAGCTATCGCCGTCACGGGGACTTCGCAGCGGTTCCATCCAAGTACTAACCCTATTCGGAGGAGCTTAACTTTAGTTGACACTTGGATTAGCATCAACGATTGTGATCTTTGTGTTGAATCCGCACATGTATCTTGTCGAACTTTATAACACTTGAAAGAAAAAAAAAAGCAAACTAACAAAAACCCGGTGTCTTGCCGTCATTTTTTCACAGATGCATCATTTGTTTCGTGAGTTGTCAGTTTTTTTTTTATGTTTAAGTTTCGTGAGTTGTCAGTGAAACACGCAAGGTAACTTGATCACAGGTGGCCGCTAAAATCCATGTCACTTTCGATTTTGCGATTTTACTTGTACAACCAAAAGTACGATAGAAAAATTGAACGTAAAAAAAATTTCCCGAAATGTTTTTCACTTATGGTAACTTGTTATATTCGTGCCACAAAATTTATGATGTTTTTCGTGTCGCAAATTTCGTTGCTGATGGCAAATAGACGAGTTCACGCTCTTGAGTGCATCATGGGTAATCAGGGCAAGATAGAGAGAAATTCAAAGGTTTGTAAGGAAGTTCAAAACTATGAAAAGTATTCATGACAAGCAATTTTGGGTTTTTCATTTTGCAAAACAGAAGATATGCGCTCAAACGGCAGAATAAATTTGGAGAGAACGGCTACTGTATAAATTATTTTATTAGAAAGAGTTTCTGCCATACATTTCCTGTAATTCCAACGGCACAAAACTACAGAGAGTGTATGGAGACAAAAAAAGCAATATTAAGGAATTCCAAAGAACGGATACCAAGTCTAGTTCATCTCAGTTGTGAACATGAACTTATTTGTTTGGTTTATGAAGGCGAAAGTCTATAAAGTAGAGTCACGTACAGTATATTTTGCTTTGAATTTCCATACAAACCTTTGAATTTCCCGCCATGTTGCCCTGATTACCCATGATGCAATCAAGAGCGTGAATTATTCTCGATCGACACTTTCTAAAAGTTCCTTCTGCTCTCCTTAAAAACTACATGTCAATATTTGTTTTGCACTAAGCAGGCTAACAAAAAAATCTGTACCTTGCTTAGTTCTCATTTTTGAGCGTTAAAATAGAATTTTTGGTGGTATGTTCCTGACAGCAAGTCGCATATTTTGACATCCCCCATCCAGATACTAACCCCGCCGGAAAGGGATTAAAAAATGAATTTAAATGATCGTAGCGTCGTGAGGTTGTGGCGTTGCTGTGTGAAACTCGGCCTGTGATTGGCTAATTATAATAATTCGTTACTGACGCAATTTCGTAGCGATCCGACGACCACCGATGATTCGGCGAGTTTTCCCCGAATGAGTACGCCAGTACTCACTCGCGACGCGCAATGAGAGAAATGAGTTTAATTAATTAATTAATTAACATCAGTAAACATTGGTCTTGGAAAGCTGTGAGAAGCTCAGAGTACACGCTTTAAGCTCGCGGTGAAAAAGAAGTTGTAAATAATCAACATGTCAGCCTTAAAGCCAAATGTTTCTCGACTTCCTTCTATTTTCTTCAATCTTTCTGGGTTTAGTATTTTAGTGAACCACATGTCTTCTCTGGGGGTATTTAGCAAAGGGTATTTACTCAATGCGTTCCTACTTTATAAAATATCTCTATCTCCTTAATTAGCCCCCCCCCCCCCAGCCAAAAATCCCGTATCCCTACATTTTTTTTACCTAAATACCCCGTATCCTGATCGATTCTCGGCCTTTTGGCTAAGATTAGTTTCTCGGGAAACGACTACGGTCAAGTACCATTGTACTACGTACGGTACTTTTTTCAGTGCCATAAGAGGCAGGCACAGAACAGTTTCGGCTGTTTGCCTGTTCTCTCGAGAAGCGATCACTAGTGTTTTTCGGTTTCGTTTTTGATAGTTTTTTGTTCACCTCGAGTGCAGAATCGTGCTGAGGGTGCTACTTCACTTTCCCGGGCCCTCACAGTAAACACCTCCCTGACCACTTTGGATTTGTCTTTCAACTTAATTCTTGATGAGAGAGCTATTGCCATTTCCCAGGCTCTCACAGTAAACACCTCCATGACCACTTTGGATTTGTCTTGCAACTACATTGGTGATGAGGGTGCTATTTCCCTTACCAAAGCTCTAACAGTAAACATCTCTCTAACCTCTTTAAGTTTGTGTGTCAACTCCGTCGGGGTCGAGTTTGCACCTTGCTTTAGTTTAGACTCTCGCATATTACTTAAGTGATAACGTGATCGTCTTTCTTAAGATCTTAGTGTTTACGTCGAGGTCGACGAAACCTAACTCCGTGCTCAGTGTTTTACCTTTATGTGGAAAGATCTCATGACCCTCAGTTAGATATTGTATTTTGGCGGTCAAGGTTAAGGAATTTTCACGACTATATATCTCACTCAGACGTTGAAATTCATTTTTTTGCTAATGCGTCACGAGGAAATGTGAATTTCAGTTTAGGTATTTTTACATGAATTGGAAACGAAAGAAAAATTGCCTCCCGAGTTGCCCCCATAGGCAGCAGGCGCGCTCGATCACAAATGAAAAGGAGCGTTCCGATCGAGACCCCATTTGCAGAAAAGTTGCCCCAATCCGATGATTTCTTTATGACTTAAGTCAGAACTAAATTGAAATGCTAATCGCCAATTTTGTTGCTCCTTCGTTGTCTCTTTACTTAAATGGAAAGTCAAACCACTAAGAAACATACCCGCTCAGTTTGACACTTCAAAAGAAACAATTGCCACAATTCGAGTCGACTTTGACTTTAAAACGCCGATAAGGAAGACGACTAAGGTCACATTTGTTCTTTAACTTTGCTTTTATATTTAATTTAGTGGGCGACCATTTCATTACTCTATAGCGCCTGGTTCAAACTATGTTCATGTAGTATCGTTTACTCGTATAATTGAGGTACTCTACAGTAGCTTGTTTACAGTGACAAATTAAGAATGTGTCTGTACATGAACGCTATTTACAAGTTACCGTGATAATATCGATCTTAATGAGTTCTGAACTAGTGTTTGTTGACCTACCATTTTCAGGAAAAAAATTCTACTCTTCTTTGGAACACAGTGCTCCGGAATATCTGAGAACAGGATAATAAATTAATTTTAGCAGAAACTATTTAAAGCAAATGCTAGTTTCAATTCATTGCTTTGATGCATCAATAATTTATCACATTGTTGTTAGGTCTCTCATGTTGAGGAGAATGCTGCAGCTTTTGACATCCCGCACTCTTTTTCTTTTCTCGTTTCTATTAAGGACCTTTTACATAGACAGGACTGTAAGATTTCAAATACTCAGGGGCACCCAACGTCAATTTTCGGAAAATATCTGTTCGGAAGACGATCTGAGATCTAGAATTTTCGGA
>BLFP01004469.1:765190-772265 GCA_014634505.1 Montipora efflorescens | reverse complement strand
TAAAAGTGGCCAAGGAGAGGTTTCCATTTCTTAGCGTTAAGGGGATTCCATTCCAGATAGTTGATCCCGTTCGTGAGAAAGAATTTAACTGAACTGAGAGTCTAGAGCTTTGCGTATAGAAATTGTTTGAAGCAGAGGATCGAGTGTATTAAATGGGGATGGATATTAGAAATATCTTGCGTCAACGAAACGAATGAAGACTATGAAAGATTAAAGTTCACTCGGCCAGCGCGCAAGCAAATTACTATCATCGCACTTCTCTATCAGCGATTGTCACAGTCGGTTCAATTTACTTGAGCCATATAACTTTTTTTTTTGTTTGTTTATTGTTTTTATTGCAATACGTTTGAATAAAATACAGATGTGGCATGCACCACATCATAATTAAACCCCACTAAGCTGTCATTTCTCCTCGTTGGCGATTTACTGATAGGTAATATAGCAGAATACTATTGTAATCATACCAAGCTGTCATTTTTTACACATCGATCACTTGCGTGCGAGATTTGTAGATTTACCCCTTCACAGTTTCACAACGTTATGTAACACAAATCACGCTTAGATCGAATTACGAAATAAGGACACCAACACGTGCGAGAAGGAAGACGTCTGTGAGCGAAGAGAACAAGTTAGCCAAGTTTATTACAGGTGTTTACACACAAGTACCGTGATTGAATCGAGAAAAGTCAAAGTTAGTTGACGCGAATTTAGGGGAATTTAATATAAAACCGATCTATGGTGAATTTATAGCGTGGGGCCTGAGCCAGAGATGGGTCGGACATGCGCAGTTTTAGTAGACTTACGACTCGTGTTAATCCTGTTAGTGTTCGAAAAGTGAATCAAACGTTACCCGTAACATTGCTTGTCTTGTTTGTGTGACAAATTTAAATTTTGTTACTTGTAAAACCAGAAGGCTGATGCATTTTTACGTTTGTGTGAATCATGAATGGAGTGCGTCAATGACAGCTAAGTGAGATATTTTTAAAGGAGAGTTGAAGAACATAGACCTTATTCGTGACTTCTATCAGTCGACAGACTAAACTGAAAGACAATTCACTAACTCGGACAGTGTGCCATAGTCAAACAGTTTATCAGTTACGAAATTTGAAGCGTATAATTCACAACTTTAACTCACTGAACCAGCGTGTTCATTTATCGACAAAACGAATCAAAGCTATCAAAGATCAAAGTTCACTCGGCCAGCGCGCCATGTAAACATGTTGCTATCATCGATCGCAGTTCTCTATCACAGATTGTCACAATTCACTTCACTTGAACCATATGACATTATCATTTCCAAACTTTGGGGATCAAACCCCGGCCACTAAGCCGTGCTTTCTCCTAGTTGGCACTTTACTGGTAGGTATATCTAGTGTTGTAATCATACCATGCTGTCATTTTTTTTACATATCAGTCAAAGGTGATGTGGCATTGAAATCAAAAGGCAGTGTTGGGTATTAAGTGACGCAATCACGTCTTTCCAAGAAATTCCGGTTCACTTAAACTAACTTTTGGACAACCACTGCTTTAACCTAGAAATTCCAGATGACTTTAGTTCAGTTTTCCGTATATTAATATTAACCGGGATAAGGCAGTTATCTTTCACAGCCGTGATAACTGGTGTCGAAGAAATATGGTCATGCTCATCAGTTTCAACGCTTACATCAATAAAACGTAAACGAAAGAGCGCACCTTATTATAGCGACCTTCAGATTGGGGTGCAAAGACGACTACTAGTTCTCAGTTCTGAGCATGCGCATTTGGAAAAATTTCGTTCTTTTAATGTAATGCGCGTGCCCAGTACAGAAAACTCGAACTCTTAGACGTTCTCGTACTTCAATCTGAAGGTCACTATTGATGCCTCGAAAGGTATAAAATTCTAAGCCTTATATGTAATATTTCTAGCTTTAAATATTCCTCCTTTTAGAGATTCATCGTTTCAAAGATGGCCTATTTTAAACATTCCCGATTCCCTGTTTCTCGTTTTCGCATTTCACTTTTTCTTTTTTGATCATCGATCGAAAGGCGACGATGCCTAAAACCCGATGTTGTTGAGATTCGATCTGTGTACGACTTGCATGCTAGTGTTCGAATTAATTATTTCTTCGTTCAGCATGGGTAATGAAAGAAAAGTGAGTTAAATCTGAAATCCGCGTTTGTGCCATCGCTTTCAAATGCATTATTCAAAAATGCCTGATCACAAGTGCCACTTGAGGGCTCATTGAACTAGAGTATTTCTATAAAATCTTCTACTCCGAAAGTATGAGAAAATGTAGGTCCTTCCTAGGCGGACATTGGGGTTTGCGGTATTGGGGTATTGGACAATTTTTCTTGCGGTATTTCGGGCATTTATATCTCGAATTGCAGTATTGCGGTATTTTCCGAACTTGCGCGATGCTTTTTTTTTTTTTAGCATTTTGGACGGAAATTTAAAATAATCGTTAAAGTCCTGCAACGTTTTCCGAGCATTTTCTAGTTTTCGATTCGGAAAGAGGCCCAAACAGGATCTCAGACAGCTTCCATCGTGAATTGAAACGTGATATATAGTAAATGATCATGAACAGACTGATCTAATCGATCAATATTTTTTCTTAACTTAACATACAGAGTACTGATTGCGGTGTGACATCGAGTTTCGACTCGGTATTAGGGTATTGCGGTATTTGGCGCTTTCTTTCTTTCTTTTTTTTTTTTCTTTTTTGCGATTTTGCGGTATTTGCCAATTTTTTTGGTAGTATTGCAGTGTTCAGGACCCACCAATGGCCCCCTCTTTTGAGTCCTTTTCTGCCAAAATATCCTTTCACCATCGATCTGCATGAGTGAAGTCCAAATTTGGAAACTGTATAAATAACTTTATTCATGACCTCTCGTCGGGTCAGTGATCACATTGTGAAACGACACATTTTGAATTATCAAAATATATTAAGTAGTCTTGAACGTGAGTATCAGAAATAAAACACAAAGTGATGAAGTATTGACAGACACAAATCACTCACCATTATAATCGAAAAAACCTACGAATTAATCACGAAGAAGATCGCGAATTTCATCAACCGAGCGCGCCATTTCGCTATAGCTATATTGCCGTCGGGACGAGATGCCGAAAAGACGTCTGGGATGCTATTCATTCCTTCTCTGATTCACGCCCCCAGTCAACTGTGCCGATCGAGAAAGAGATTCAAAGTACGTGAGTCTAACCAAACTTGGTTCTCACAACCTAAAATTCAAAAGACAGTCGGTTATTTTTTTACCACGTCACACGTATCACTTAAAGTACAGAACTCTTAATATTGGTATACTTTAGTTGAAATATAGGAACACTATACCAGTAAAATTTGAAATTGTCAAAATTTAATAATCATGGAAATCAACTTAAAACAAACTTGTCTAATTGGACCATGTGGGCATTTGGAACTTGTTCATATTTATCGTTAATTACAGTACCGTAATTGAATCGAGAAAAGTCAAAGTTAGTTGACGAGAATTTAGGGGAATTTAATATAAAACCGATCTATGGTGAATTTGTAGCGTGGGGCCTGAGCCAGAGATGGGTCGGACATGCGCAGTTTTAGTAGACTTACGACTCGTGCTAATCGTGTTAGTTTTCGAAAAGTGAATCAAACGTTAGCCGTAACATTGCTTGTCTTGTTCGTGTGACAAATTTAAATTTTGTTACTTGTAAAACGAGAGGGCTGATGCATTTTTACGTTTGTGTGAATCATGAATGGACTGCGTCAATGACAGCAAAGTGAGATATTTTTACAGGAGAGTTGAAGAACATCGCAGTTAATAGACCTTAGTCGTATTCTCAGGATTGGACTGGACTCTTGCGGGGGAAATAATTTGCATCTGAAAAGATTCCCCCGCATCGCTATCAGCCTCTATTCCACGCTCGTTTCAGTGCAACCGTGAGAAATCAATACGAATATGGCCTCAGTAAGGCCTGGAAAAACGGGACTCGAACCCCATGAGCGTGCGATTGCGCAGTACTGCTCTACCAACTGAACTGTTCTCTTCACCAACCCTCTCTCAGCTCTTCGGCTCGGTTGCGTGACTAAAGCGGGCGGCTCGACGGACTGAGAAGTGACTTCTATCAGTCGACAGACTGAACTGGAAGACAATTCACGAACTCGGACAGCTTGCCATAGTCAAACAGTTTATCAGTTACGAAATTTGAAGCAAATAATTCACAGCTTTTAGTCACTGAACCAGCGTGTTCATTTATCGACAAAACGAACCAAGACTATCAAAGATCAAAGTTCACTCGGCCAGCGCGCCATGTAAACAAGTTGCTATCATCGCAGTTCTCTATCAGAGATTGTCGCAATTCACTTCACTTGAACCGTATGACATTATCATTTCCAAACTTTGGAGATCGAATCCCGCTAGGTCGTGCTTTTTCCTAGTTAGCACTTTACTGGTAGGTATATCTAGTATTGTAATCATACCCTGCTGTCATTTTTTTTACATATCAGTCGGAAAGTGATGTGGCATTGAAATCAATGGCAGTGTTGGGTATTAAGAGACGCAATCACGTCTTTCCAAGAAATTCCGGTTCACTTAAAATAACCTTTGGACAACTACTTTTATAACCTAGAAATATCAGATGACTTTAGTTCAGTTTTCCGTATATTACTGAATATTAACCGGGATAAGGCAGTTATCTTTCACAGCCTTGATAACTGGTGGGGAAGAAGTGTGGTCTAGTGCATGCTCATCAGTCTCAACGCTTACATCAATGAAATGTAAACGAAAGAGCGCACCTTATTAGCGACCTTCACATTGGGGTACAAAGACGACTAGTTCTTAGTTCTGAGCATGCGCATTTGGAAAAATTTCGTTCTTTGAACGTAATGCGCGTGCCCCTGAGTACAGAAAACTCGAACTCGTAATCGTTCTCCTACTTCAATCTGAAGGTCGCTATTGATGCCTCGAAAGATACAAAATTCTAACCCTTCTTTGCAATATTTCTGGCTTTAAATATTCCTCCTTTTAAAGATTCGTCGTTTCAAAGATGCCCTATTTTAAACACTCCCGATTTCCCGTTTCTAGTTTTCGCATTCTACGTTTTCTCTTTTGATCAATAGCCGAAGTAAACCGATCAAAACCATTTACCACCGGTTTGAATCACCCATTTCCCCACCTATTGTTATGAGGATCAGAATTACTTAATTGTGGCTTATCTATCATGCAATTCCAGACTTTTCTAGAATTATCTTATAATCAGTAATATTCCAGAAATTTCCTTAATGTGACTCAGCAGTTTCCAAAAATAATAGCAACAGAACTCTCTAGATGCAAGTTTAGTTTATTATACATTCATTCACCTTTCGTACATTTTCCATTGATCCTTATACGCAAAATAGCGTCGCTAATCGAGGCGGGTAGGAAAAATAAAAGATTACAATAATAAGGGTTAAGACAACAATAAAGAGAACAGATACACGAACATCAACATATTGGATTAAAATGATAGGGAGTTCATAAATTACAAAGTAGATGAAATAAAACAAATGTATAACTGAAATTAAGCTGAAATTTATGTAATATTTACTAAATATTTCAACTAAAGCGTGCACGGCAACATAAGCATTCTCTTGCGTCAAAGTATCCAATAGCCGATTCTGTAGAATATCCTTAAGTTTATATTTTAGTATAGCACGATCACTGTTGGGAATACTCTTACATATCTTTGCACCAATACGGCTTGAAAAGGAGTTTTTCAAATGGTCCGTTCTCGAATGCTGTAGGTAGAAATTGCCATGCAGCCATGGAAATGGTGTATTATGGTAATGTATTTTTGAAGAGAAAGTAAATATGTTGGAGACATTTGGAGGCGTTACATTATTGAATACATCGTGCATAATAAGGCAGATTGTTTTAAAATGAGGAAGATTAATAGGAAGAACATTCGATAATTTAAACAAAGGTACGGCATGGAATCTAAGGGGCTTGAAATAAATCAAGCGAAGGGCACGTTTTTGCAGAACCAAAATAATTATTGTTTTCCAAATTTGTCCGAGCAGCTTAGATTAAAAGTATAAAAGCAGGTTCGTAAATAGTAGAAGGGACTCTGTCTCCTTATTTGCCCGAGGGTTCCCCTCGTGGCAGGCTGTGATTCAACTTTTGCTATGGATGCTATACTAAGAGGAAGCTATAATTAGCTGCGATGACTATGGTGGAGCTGTAACCTTTGACGTTGTTATCTCCGGAAAGAAGAAAGAGACGATAGCCGAAAAGGGAAGAAGACAAAGAATTCAGAGTTCATTATGAGGTCCTCCGAGAGAATTTGTGCACACAGAAAATCAAGTAAAGCAGGGTAACTGCTTGTTGTCACACTTTTGTTGCGTACCTTATATCGTACTCGGGAGGTCTTTCCACTTATGTCTTGTTCGCGGACATCTCTTGGTTATTCCATCACGTAACAATATCAATCGGTGTAAACCAGTCACACCCGGAGGAGAAATGGATAGTATCCCATAATGCATAGTGTTTCCTTTTATATTATCAACTGAAATCGTGACGTAATTGAATAGCTTCCAGCCACAACGCCGAGGTAAGCAGTGCTGGAAACCACCATGATGTGTTTACAAACACACCTTGGTGTCCAGGCTTTGGCTCTTAGAGAAGCACTTTTATTATACTTTCATTTTATGTCGGAAGAAAAATTTTTGCCTCAACTTCAATGATTTTACGTGTGCTACATTGGAATGTAGGGAAGCTCATGTGAGCTATATCGATTGCTTGAGCGAAAGGCGACGATGCCTAATACCCGATGTTGTTGAGAGTCGATCTGTGGATGTGTACGTCTTGCTTGCTGGTGTTCGAATTATTAATTCTTCGTTCAACATAAGTAATGAAAGAAAAGTGAGTTAAATCTGAAAATTATCGGCGTTTATGCGATCGCAATATTCAAAAATGCCTAATCACAAGTGCGACTTAAGGGCTCATTGAACTAGATAAAATCTTCGACTCCGAAAGTATGAGAAAATGTGGGTCCTTCTGGGTGGGTTCTTCTGGGTATTGGGGTATTGGACCATTTTTCTTGCGGTATTTCGGGAATTTTTATCTCGAA
>BLFP01004469.1:755190-760190 GCA_014634505.1 Montipora efflorescens | reverse complement strand
TATGCTTTATGATCGCCGCTCAGAGAAGCTCAATCTTGAGAAAACGCTATGGTCTCCCGATCGCCTGTCTCAGGGGGTTAACATTATAACCAAGCCATATACCAACTCAGACGTCCTTACCGAAGACACACTTGACGATAAAACAAGTGCTCTCAATGTTGAAGCAAGCCTTAAATTGAGTTTCTTGGGGGGATTGGTTAATGTGCAAGGATCAGCTAAATACTTAGATGACAGAAAGACGTCGAGTCGCCACTCACGCGTGGTCCTCAAGTATGAGACAACAACTGAGTTGAAACAGCTGACCATGGAACATCTGGGACGAGGAAAAGTCCAGTATCCAGAGGTCTTTGACCAAGATATTGCCACCGATGTAGTGGTAGGAATCCTGTATGGAGCAAAAGCATTCTTAATATTTGACCAAGAAGTTTCCAAAGATGAATCTCTAAAGAAGGTACATGGAAATATGGAAGTACTGGTGAAAGCCCTACCTGATGTCTCTATTGATGGAAATGGGTCTGTCGACATGACGGAAGACCAGAAGAAGGAAACAAAGGCAATGCGTTGTAAGATGTACGGAGACCTCAGAACAGAAGAAAGTCCAACTACGTACGAAGAAGCAGTAAGGGTCTACAAACGCCTGCCATCATTGATTGGGGACAAGGGTCAGAACGCAGTAGCTGTTCAGGTATATTTATGCCCGCTAAGTGAAATCGATAGCAAGGGACAAAAAATGGTCAGAGAAATCAGTGCTAATTATATAAGCAAGACATGTGAGATTCAAGAACATATACAGTGGATTGAAGCTCAGTGTAGTGACCTTCTGAGAGAAAACGTATGTTTGTCGTTCCCTAGAGTGAAGAGGCAAATAACAAGCTTCAGAGACAATATCTCACGCTACAGGACCTTTTTCCAGAAAAAACTGTTGTTTTTACTTCCAAGCATCAGAGGAGGAGGAGCAGAAGAATCAGCTCTTGGCGATATTTTTCAAGAAAAAGAGAGTTCTCCCTTCGCAAAATCCCGCCTGGATACTTGGATTGACAAAAAAAGGAAAGAAATGGAGAGGTTGCAAGGTATGATCGCCTTCTTGGAAGACACCCCTTTCGTTGGTCCTGAAGATGTAGAAAACCAATGTTGCGATCCAAGCAATGAGCACATTGTGTGCTGCACATTTAAGATTGGCAAGGAAGACGATCCTCAAGTTTTGAGCATGGATAAACACCTCACTGGAAAGGGTCCGGCAGAGTTGAAGAAAGGAACACCGATCGACATTGATGACAAAAATGTCAATAAAAGAATTCGTCACACTCTGAAACAGTTCGTAGAACTCAAAGCTGCAAATGAAGACCAGGAGGAAGTGAAGTTTCTCGCAACAGAGGAGTGTCTGTCTGAAAATTTCAGTGGAAAGCGAGGAGCTTTCGTCTATCTGTACGAAGATGGTGATCTAGTTGATGACGATTTTAAGTCATCACCAAAACCAGAGAAACTAGAAGCAGAAAGTGTGCAAGATGATTCTATCGAGCTTCGGTGGAATGACCCGCACTTCAGCCAGAACAAGATTAAGAAGTATAAAGTTCAGTACAAGAAAGATGAAGAAGCGAGCTCCTCCTGGATCACTCAGCACTCAGCATGTAATAACGAGGCTGAGAAAACTACTACCGTATCTAGACTTCAGCCCGCTGTCAAATACATGTTCCGAGTATGCGCAATGGGACAGATTGTGGTCAGCCAATATAGTAATATTTTGTATGAAACCACTAAACCAACAAGTCCGCCTGGCAAGCCATCCTATAAAGGCGCAACGACTGACACCATTACCGTTGCTTTCACGGAACCCAAGAACATTGGAAAGGGGATTAAAATTGAGAAGTACAAGATTGAGTGGAACACCAGTTCCCAACAAATGGAGCAAGTTCCGCAGTACACAGAAGGTGCGTCACTCATTTGCACAATCAGGGGTCTTCAAGCAGGAGTACCTTATAAATTCAGAGTTACCGCGATTTGTGGTAGCAAAGGAGAGAGCGCACCCAGTGAGCTTAGTGATCCCTTACAAACCGTGGTTCCTGTTACAAAATTTGATGCGGTCAAGATTCTACCCGTTTGCAAGATTGTTCAAGCACCTGAAGATGGAAAGCCAGCTGTATACACTCTTCCTCTAACACTAATGCACGAAGACTTGAGTAGCAAACAACGAAAATTCGTTATCGATCTTCAAGAGACTACGTGCCAGTCACCAGGTTTATCTCAATCTTTTCCTGAGAAAGTGATAATGTTTGTTGGCTCAACTGGCTCTGGCAAAACAACCACGGTGAATGCTATGATAAACCATGTCCTGGGAGTGGAGTGGAAGGACCACTTTCGTTTCAAGATGATACACGAGCTTTCTTGTACCCAAGGAGCGGCAACGATTGGAGATCAAACACACAGTCAAACCCAGTTCGTAACTTGTTACACTCTACCCTACATGGAAGGATTCAAATTCCCTTATAACCTCACTGTTGTGGACACTCCTGGCTTTGGGGACACAAGCGGAATTGAGCGTGACAAAACGATTACAGAACAGATCCGTAGATTCTTCAACACGGAGGGTTTAGCAGGCATCGATCATGTTGATGCCCTCTGCTTCGTGGCCCAGGCTAGCAATCCGAGACTAACTCCAACGCAGCAGTATGTTTTCGACAGAATCCTGTCCATGTTCGGAAAAGATATCCGAAAGAATATCTTGATACTTTTTACCTTTGCTGATGGGCAAAGGCCTCAAGCCCTGTCTGCAATGCTTAAAGCTGGAATCCTAGAGGATGAAAAACACTTCTTCAAGTTAAACAACAGCGCCCTGTTTGTCGCTAACTCTGGAGAAGATGACGAATACAACTTCGACAGAATGTTTTGGAAAATGGGAATCAAGAGTTTCGAGCAGTTTTTTGCAGGCTTGGCCCAGATGGAACCGAAGAGTCTCATACTTACCAAGCAGGTGTTGAGTGAAAGAGCTCAGCTGGAAGTTCGACTTAGTGGTCTGCGTGAGAAGATCGACCTTGGAGTAAACAAACTGAGCGAGCTGCAGCAGTTAAAGAGGACATTTGATCAACATGCAGCCGACATTAACGCCAACAGAAACTTTAAGTTCTCTGTTAAAGAACCACGCCGCGTCCAAATACCGTTGGAAACCGGTACGTATACCACCAACTGCTTAACTTGCAACTATACCTGCCATTATCCTTGTAAAAGATCAAGAAGTGAAGACAAGAAGGGGTGCGCTGCCATGTCAAATGGGAGTTGCACGAAATGTCCAAACCAGTGTGACTGGACGAAGCACGTGAATGACCAATATCGCTTTAAAACAGAGTATATTACTGTTGAAAAGGAATATGACAAGATAAAAGACAGGTACGATACGGCGGTACAAGGTCAGACCCAGGTGGAGGCTGTGATCAAACAAGTAGAAGAGGAATTCAAGCGTACCGATCAAATCGTATTGAGCTTCGTCGCCGAAATGCGGCGTGGTCTGGAGAAGCTGTCAGAAATTGCCCTTAAAAAGAATCCACTGGAACAGGTCGATTACTTGGATCTTCTCATACAATCCGAGAAATCACAGGCAAAACCAGGCTGGAAAGATCGTGTAAAATCGTTGGAGGAAACAAGGAAGGAGGCAGTCCAAATCAATCTTCTTCGAAAGCCTGGATTCGACCCATGGGAACAATACCGAGAGAACGAGGAGACCCGGCAGTTCTTTCAGAAACAAACTGAAGAGGTTCAAGAAGCAATGCTCAAAAAAGGATTCAAGAAAGTAAAGAAGTTCGTCTTTGGCTAAGACAAAGAAGGATGTGTAATGGTTGTAACAATGAAACTGTAAACTGGCTGAGATGGAAAAGAACGCTAAAAGTCGTAAAATAAAACTAGTTAGAAACCTAGTAAATCTAACTATTCGTATTTGAGCGTTTGAACACCATTTACTGTACTTTGTTCAACGGCGTATTTGCTTTTACTCTGAGTGGCTGTGAAGCTTTGGAGATTCAGTGCGGTTTTCAAAGATGGTTAGTACACAAAATCTAATAACCATCTTTGCGAACATCAATTCAGAATTTTCAAAAGATGTCAGAAGGAACATAAAATCGCTAACGTTCTTCTTCTGGTTGGGAGTGAGCAAACCAAAGACGCTTTCCTCTTAGTTCCCCACACCCTATGAGTGAAATATCATGAACAACATTAAGAGGGACTCCTCTGAGCTTTAAAAGAGCATTATTGACAAAACTATATATTCTCTATTTTCGCATTCCCCATAATACACTTTGTTTGCCCCCCAAATTTTGCATAAACCATATTCAGAAAACAATGGTTTATGCGAAATTTGGGGGGCAAACAAAGTGTAATATGGGGAATGTGAAGATAGAGAATTCGCGTTTTAGTGCACTACACCAAGACATGACGTCACGGCAGCCATGTTGGTGTTCCAAAACAAAGAAACGGCGGCCATATTGGTGTTCCAAACTAATCCTCTGGGAATTGAACTCTATTTTTATACAAATAGTTTCTTTTGTTTCACCAAATTAGCATTTATTCTAGTCACGCGAGTGAAAACGCTCTATGAGTTTTTATTCAAAAACAATATTTATTACTTAAAACGTCTAAATGTGCTTTATTTCCAAGCGGATTTTAAACGATTGAGGTTTTAAATATCTTTCTGTGTTATTCTAATTTGATTATTAGAGTTGACAAGTGATTTCAGACTTATCAATAGAGTGCAACATCAAAACAGTAGACTGTTATGGTGACTATAAATCCGCAAAAAAGGTGTAGAGGTGTTAAATAATTTTTTGTGTTATTTTCGATTGATTTTTGGTGTGAACTATTTTAGGAACTATAACTGCAAAAAAGGTGTAGGGGAGCTTTGGGGTGTAGAACATTTTTCTCTGGTATTATAGATTGATTTTTAGTGTTATCAAGTAATTTCAGACTTTTTCAATCGAGTGTAAAATCAAAACAGTAAGCTATTATCAGGGACGGCG
>BLFP01004469.1:746118-752301 GCA_014634505.1 Montipora efflorescens | reverse complement strand
TATCATTATAGTGCCATGGTAGATATCTTATGTAAATAGCCCCCTTTGAAGACACATGGTTGCTAGTAAAATACTAAACCCAGAAAGATTGAAGAAAAAAGGAAATTGAAAAACATTGGCTTCGAGGCTGACATGTTGATCATTTTCAAGTTCCCTTACAACTTCTTTTTTCACCACATGTTTAAGCGTATACTCTGAGAGTCTGACAGCTTTCCAAGCCAAAACAAAACTTCACTGAATTAAAATTGCCCGTCCGGCAGGGTTAGTATCTGGATGGGAGACCTCAAAATATACGACTTGTTCTTAGAAACATAGGACCAAAAATTCTTTTTTAACGCTCAAGAATGCGAACTAAGCAAGGTACAGATTTTGTTAGACTGATTTGTGCAAAACAACTGTTGATGCAAAAGTAAATACATTTTGATACACAGTTTTCAAGAAGAGCAGAAGGAAGTTTTCAGGAAGTGTCGATCGAGAATAAGATATTTTGCCATCAATAACAAAATTTGCGACATGAAAACAACATAAATTTTGATCCGAAAATATAAAAAGTTACCATCAACGAAACACATCTTGGCAGATTTTTTCTACGTTCAATTCTTTTATTGTACTTTCGGCTTCACAAGTAAATCGCAAAAGCGAAAGTGATATTTACTAACAACTCGCGAAGCAAAGGATACATCTGCGTCAAAATGATGGCAAGACACCAGGTTTTTGTTTTTGGTAGTTTGTTTTTTTTTTCTTTCAAGTGTTATAAAGTTTGACAAGAAATGTGCGAATTCAATACAAAGATCAAAATCGCCCAACTGTGGAGGTTGACCAAAGTCAAAAATTCACTCTCCTAGACGAGGTTATTTATCACCAGGTAATTCCATAATTTTGGAAATAGCACTTTTACAACCCGGCACGTACAGTGCACTACCACAAAAGTCCATATGACTCAATCGGTTTTACACTGGGAAGTCATCTCCCGTCACTAAAAACGTGAACCTGATTGAGTTATACGGATTTCAAACCTATGCTGAAACACTGAATATTTAATGTGTAGTCACATCCACTGCATGGGAAAGATCTTGAAAGACAAAATCGCCCAGATTGGAAAAGTAATGTAACTACGAAAGAGCATCAGAATCCAGAAAGCAGTTTTCAAGTGTGCTTTGCCACTGGGTTAGGTCGCTGACGTACCAGTTGTCGTAGGGAATTGAATGTAAAACCGTTCCGCAGTGAATTTGAAGTGTGTTCCGTGGGCTGAACCGTGTGATGCAGTTGTCTTTTCTAGTCTGTGAATCGTGAATGGACTGCTTGAAAGACGAAAAAGTGAGTGAGATAGTGGGTGGACTGTGTGAACGCCAACAAAACGGTACTTATTGCGTTAATGATTTAAAGGTCGGTCGAATAGAATTGCGGTGATGTGGTATTGAAAGTCAATAGTAATGTTCAGGTCTTAATGAAAGCATGGAATCGCATCCCCGATCACCTGATTGCAATTTGAAATATGAATTTTATGCTACCAATGGCCAATTACGACTCTTACCGATTAATTCTGGATGACTGAAGTTCGGTGGTTACCGCGTCAACAACAAGAAATGTCAATTTTAACGATTTATGTTCTTGCAGGATGAGACCATAAGACGGCCCGGTTTGCTCCAGGGATTTTGTCTGAAAAACGTAAGTATGAAACTCGCCGTTTTAGGAAGGCCCCCAGCCAGAATCTGCCTTGACGTGTTATTTTACTAGTAACTAAAACCTCTTAAGATCTTCACCTACATATCCCAGGGTTTATACAGAACGTGGTAAGTTTGTAAATAGATTCGTTTTCAAATATGCTCTCAGTACAGTCATATTTTTACGTGATTTTGTTTTAATGGCGTGGTCCAGTGATAAGGGCGTTGGGTTTGCATGCGGTTGTCCTGGGCTCAAATCCCATTGTAACCTCTAGTTTGGACCTGTTTCCAGTTGTCCCGGATTCAACTCTACCACGCTTTGTAAAGGGCTAACTAATTGCCTCCTGCCAGTGGGGTTTCTTAATCATGTTTCTGTTGTTTGAATTGTTTCTTTTAGATAGTTTTAAAAAGTGGCGTGAGCGTGAACTAGCTTGGTAGCTAAGTGTACTTCCACTATAAACAAAGCATTTACATTTCTTGCGTGATTATGATTATGATTATGATTATGATTATTTAGTATTATTGAGCGCACCTTCGTTTTCCTTTTCGGCAATTAAGTCAGCATGTAAAATAACTCTTGTGATAGCTTTGGATCACCTGATGAAGACACCAGACAGGAGTGTCAAAACGTTGAATTTATAGTGTTTTAAGCTACATTCATATTTCTCCAACCAAAGTAGCATTGAACACAACTACAGATGTTTTTGCAAGTTTATACAGGTGTTATGCACCCGTGAGAAGGATGGTAGATATAGTTTACGTCATAGAAAGTGCTTTGTACGGGGATTTATTCACGAGTTGTTTGTGTCAAAAACCTGAATGAGCGAGGAACGAGCGAGTGAGGGGTTTTGACACAAACAACAAGTGATTACAACTCCGTACAAAGCACTTTCTATGACGTAAACTATATCTACCATCCTTCTGACGGGTGCATAACACCTGTATAAACTTGCAAAAACATCTGTAGTTGTGTTCAATGCTAAAAATTCACTAACGATAGAACCAAATGCAAATTTCATTTATTTCAATAACAAAGTACGATTTGCACGAGATGCATGAGAGACACGAGTGATTGGCTTGAAAAGACCTTTACGCTATCGTTGATTGGCTATACATCCACACGTGAAAGAGCTGCACGCCATTCTGATTGGCTATATATGCTCTTTTCACATGTGAAACTAAAGCGTACATATAGTTTACGTCATAGAAAGTGCGGCGTACGGGGTTTTATTCAGGAGTTGTTTGTGTCAAAAACCCGAACGAGCGAGGGACGAGCGAGTGAGGGTTTTGACACAAACAACGAGTGATTAGCATGGAAACGCCTTTACGCTATCGTTGATTGGTTATACTTCCACATGTGAAATAGCTGTACGCCATTCTGATTGGCTGTATAAGCCTTTTCCACATGTGAAAATAAAGCGTATAGATTTGTACAAATGAGCTTTATGGAATAAAATTCTCATTTTATGTGTAATAAACTAGTTAATGAACTTTATTTAAGTGTCAAGTCTCCTAGTGCTGCGGCACTAACATTAGTAAATCATTCTCACCGCATACAATTGCCCTGGCACGGGGAGCTAAGTTATGGGAGGATACCCACTCTCTGACCTAGACACTCTGCTGTCAATTCCGGAAAGGGGGCGAAGGGAAGGGAAAACCAAAGGACAACATTCTCATAAAGAACCTTAAATTCTATTTCTTCCATTACTCAGAAACCCCAACCCATCATATGTACATCTCCGGGTAATCTATACAGTAGTCTCTAAATTATAGGGGTGTACAACCGGGGTTACCAAATCAGAAGCCACTCTGGGAAATACGCTTTCCAAAATTGAAAGAGATGCGTTAACATCCGATCGTTAGCTGCGTATACCTTTTCGCGACCTCCCCACTTTTCCAGCCCAAATATTGGGCCACGCCTTCCTGGGAGCAACCTATAAGTCTCAGAGTATTGGACAATCCCACTCGAAAACTGTGCGGAGTCTCTCCAGCATGGAGTTTAGATTCCAAAAGGTGTTTTCTCAAACGATTGTTGACCTCGGGACCTGTAAAGGGTTTGTTCCCTATTGATCAATTGCGTTCTGTGACTATAAAAAAGTATCCTTGGTTCAGCGAGATCCCAAGGCAATGGCAAACCGTAATGTAATAGCGAACCCAAGCAACAGGGCAAACTTCAGGGTGAGTAAATTTAATCAGGGCGAAAGCACGGGGTGAACCCGTGCGAATATTCTGAGCGAGAGTGAACCTGAGCAAAAAGTCTTCCCGATCTCTTAACTTTTAAACGTTACGAGATTGAAAGCGACCGACGTCGGAGGCCCTATCCTCAGTGAAAAAATCCACTGCAAAAATGTAGCGTCCCGAACGAAGATATATTTATCTGCGAGAGAAAGGGACGGTTGATTCACACATCGAACCAGGAGGAAAGCTATAAGCTGTCGAAATTTATCGAAAAACAAAGGGACCGCTTGAGTAGGTGTAATGGCTAAACCCGCTTGCTCTTGTCGGGCAAATTTCAAATAGTGTTTGACAAGGGGATGAGCGACTAGGTTAGAATCATTAAGACGTCCGAGACTATTAAAGACGGCTCTCAAACGACCTGTAAGGGAATCGACCGAGCCGGCTGCTAAGCGTTTTGGACAGGTACAAGAAGCCCTTGGACACGAGATCGAATGCACTACAGTTCTACCTGACTTATCCTTAGAAATAAGAAATTTAACAATGTCATTAGCAGTACACGAAGTCACTGTCCTATAGTGGGGGACAAAGCACTCAAAAACTGAGAAAGCTGCAGCTCCAGTGCGGATTTCTGTCTTTGATAAGGGTTGGAGCGCATGACGGATTGATATTCCTAGAACTGCGCCTGGATCGCCGCATCATCCACGCGAACAGTCGCCGTAGCAGCAAGCTGGAGTACGGTCGTTGGGATACAGGCAAGCTGAACAGCGGCGGGCGGACTTCCACGGACGCATAACCTAAAAATGAGATTAGGTGAGCCTTAGCAAACACAGCGGATAGCCCATAGATCCCACTGAAGTTTCCTGGAGGACCAAAGCTGACCGACTTCAGAGGGGAACAACAAGACACCATCTTCGTTTTTCCTTCCCAGAAGGACTCGATCGACAGCAAGTGACTGTAGCAACGCTCACCAGAAGCGCCTAGTCCTCAAGTCCGGGATAATGATGGTAAATGCGCCGTGAAAATCGTGCTCGAGAATACATCTTAGAAGGGGCGCAATCAGAACAAATGGCGGGAAAACGTACAAGTTGTGGTCCGACGGCAGAGACTGTGCAAAAATATTAATCCCGCTAGAGCACGGAGTTGAACAGGGTGTAAAGTCGGCCAAGCCCTCACCTGTTCCATCATGTTGACAATTGCTATCCAAAGATATAAGGTCGAAGGTGTGGGGCCCAAAGAGACGCTCGACCTGCCCCCAAGCCCTCTTTGACAGCATACAATCCATGTCGGAAACTTTCCTGGAAGGAAAATCGGCCGGGTTTTTACTAGAAGGAACATAATGTAGGTCAAGGCTGAAATTGAATTCTCTGCAGCAATCAAAAATGCCTTTGAGAATATTATTAACACCGGAGTTTCTGCAACCGTGATCACTCTCCAGAGCAGATTTTAGCACAAGGCTATCAGTGTGTACATCCACCCTACATGAGCTAATGATGTTTAAACGAGAGGAGCGAATGGTGCAAAGCCTGAGCCTCTAAAACATTGATATCTTGTGAGTTGTCTATCCAGTAATCACTGGACTCCAAATTGCGACCGTCCTTTAGCAAAGTTGCACCCCAGACCTTCTTAGAGGCATCACAATAAAGCGTAACCACAGGGGGGGTGTTCAGTTCTCCATGAAAGGCAATCCCTCCAGTTGTCGAGAAAGCGCCAATACTCAATTTCCGTGCGAAGAGCCGCCTCTACCCTGACTGAAGGCCGAGTAGACCCTGAAAGACGGGAGATCGCCTTGAATAATAATAATGATAGTAATAATGTTATAATAATAACCTTTATTTAAAGAGGGTAACACCTATTACTATAAAAGTATTCTCCCTAGTGGCCTCTAAAAACAAAATTACTGAATAGAAATTACACCAATTAATATAAAAGGATATAGGTAAGTAAAATGGAGAATCTATTTACAAAGATATTTACAATGGTGATAAAAATTTTAAAAATCAGAATAGCTTTTTAACTTTAAAATTATCCACCGTATAACTTGGGGCAGTGCTATTAATCAGTGTAGTTTTCATGGAGTTAAAAAAGGCAGGCCGTTGGATTTAAGTTAAGAGCATTGAGGTTTTTTATGGTGGAATAAAAGAATGTTCTCCTCGTTGCTTCGGTTCTTGGTCTCGGTAAACGGTATGATGTTTTAGCTCTTGTGGGATAATTGTGCTCAAAACGAAGGGTGTCTAAGCTTGCAGTAAGGTATTCTGGTGCTCTTCCATCAATAACTTTCTTCAAAATACCGAGTTTGTTGATCTTAAACATTTGATCAATTGGCAGTCACTTAAGCTTTTGA
>BLFP01004469.1:736118-743618 GCA_014634505.1 Montipora efflorescens | reverse complement strand
AAGTGATCGCGGAGAACATATCACGGCAGATCACATAAATGGTCAAGCTTGAAAGGGAGGTCGTGGATCCATAAATTGAGATATCGCTCATCGTGACACAAACAGGGTTTAGACGGCTCGACAGTCAAAGGTAAAACCAATTGTGAGTCTATTACGCTGTCTGGGGCCCGGTGGCTCCAGACAGCTATAACCCCGGCGGTCACCCCTTGAACTATGAAATCGGAAACGAACTGGGAAAACTTGGCAGTAGTAGGCGAGTTGTTAATGATAATAGGCGGGGGAAGCTCGGAGTTGTACGCCTGTCCTTTGAAATTTCCCCTGAATGGCTTGAAGAAGTGATCGATGCGAACTCCGTCCCTGATAACTTCCAAAAGGTCAACCTCAGAACAAGGCGATTTGTGGAGAAGGTCCTGCCAAAGGGACAGCTTATTTATGAATATTACCAGCCCTGAAGTGATTAGGGTCGAGGAAACGCAAATGAGCGAGGTTACCCAATCCTGGACGGGACGCCTCTAGCTCCGGGGGAGGCAAGGGGCCAACAAAGGGGGGCTCCCAGAGAAATAAAGCGGAGAGGAACGTCTCCTGCAAAGATATGCTGCTGGGCCGTACTGAGTCTCGCGGCGAACAAGGAATAACTTCCCTAAAACGAAACGAAAGGGAAAGGAAAACAAGCTGAAACAAAAACCCGAAAAAAGAAAAAGGGGAACCTAACCCTTTGTTTACACCAGGCTCCGAACTTGGTCCGAAATTGAGACACTGAGAAGTTCCCCCCGAGGTCAACCGGGCAAAGGCAAAGATCCCACCCCTAGACAAAATAAAACAGACAAGTTGAAACAAATAAAGGAAATGTATTCAAGACAGAACGCACAATTCCTTGACTAACAAAATACAGATACAATTATCGGCACCAACGCCCACGTGGAGGGTCGCGACCAGGTCCGGACTTACAATTACGTGCAATGTGCACCCTCCCCGCACAAGCGTAACACTGAACCGAGTATGGAGTAGAGCGGCGAAACGGTCACCTGGCTTGGGAACCCGACGGAAGTGTCTTGGACATCCCCTTTAGGATAGACGTTGCATGCCTCTTTGGCCATCTTTGCTCTGAGAGGGTCCCCCACCAGACCAAGCATCAGCCGTTGAAGATGAGTGGGATCAAGTGTGGGTTGCTTGATCTTGACTTCTTCAAGCGCCGCGGCATATTCATCCGCTTTTTCATGTGCCTGCGTCCTAGCTAAGCGCACAAGGGTCTCCAGGAACTCATAAGCCTCGAATGGGTCGAAAAGATACGGAGGACGGTTGAGATGCCTTCTCAGGACCGCAAGCGCATTAGCGCAACTCTCACCAGCGCGTTCTTGCTCTAGGAGTTTGATCTTATTTTCCAATCTCTGAATACGGTCATCCGGCTATATAGGAAAGAGGGTTATGAAGAATGTAGGCCCTGAGATACATACTAGGGCCCAAGTAGCCATAAGTTACATGTTATAACGCACAAAACTGTGCCACAGCTCTCCAGGCTGATGGTTATCCGAGCATAACAGACTAACCAAATTATCCACAGCTCTCCAGGCTGCTGGCTCTCCAGGCCATACTCCAAAAATCGTGTAACAACTCTCCAGGCTGCCTGCTCTCCGTGCCATGCTAAAATATATGACATTAAACAAACGTTCGAGGCGCTGGCTTTCGAAACCAGATTTGCAGTACCCCTGGACCCACTCGCTCACGAAAGTTCGCAACGCAGACTGGATGAAGATAAAACTACAGCAAACTTGAGAAACAAATAAAATAAATATATTGCGATGAAAGGGGCAAAGAGACAAACGGTCTCAAAGGAAAAGAAAGAACAAAATATGCAAAGAAGGCGATACCAAATAAAGAACGCGCCCCGTGGGGGTGAAAGTTGTATAATAGCGAACTAATAGCACAATAAGACTGACGGAGCAGAAAATAAAACACAAGGGAATCGCACCGCACCCAACCAAGCGGAAAAACGGCGATAAAATAAATAGAAAACTAAACAAAACGAACCGAAGCAAGCGAAAAGCTATAAACGCCGAGGGAAAACCTGCCCTAGGTCGAAAATGACGAGCAGTAAAAAAGGTCGAGCATGGAAACACATGAGGATGGACAAACTACGCAAGGGAACGGCAAAAAACTTGCATCTGAACCCTAGCTGCCGAAACCTAAACGTTAAGGAAGATTTACAACAGAAGTGAAAATTTACCTCTTGTTCGACCCTAGGAGCCGGAGCAACTACAGCAGGTTCGGGAGCAGGTGCAGCTAAAGGCGCAGGTTCAAGAGCTGGTGGCGGAGGAAAAGCAGGTTCGGCGTCTGCCATGATATAGCATGCTGGCGGCGGTTAAAATGAAGCGGAACTTTACCGTGACTTCACCGAACTCCGTTGAACTGACCACGAGGCGACTAAAATTGTGATATTTGAAGCGGAGACCGCAATGTATTATATTACTAGCGCGCAGGTACAGAACGCCTTTCCCGTGCAACGGGCTAATTATATATGCAGTGAGAATACTTTTGAGATCGTCTCAGTTGAGTATCAAGTCTCTTACTGCTGGGGCACTAACTGGGGACAATGAACATAGCAATCAAATCAGTTTAACCCATTGACTCCTGGGGGTCCCCCATTCACGAGTAAAATATTCTGGCGTTAGACAGAGTAAAATACTAAGTATAGTTGGTTGAGGCCAGTTTAGGGGTGAAAGGGTTAATTAACTCAAATCCGAGTAAACATTAGTTTTTGAGGAGAGGGCCGGGGTAAACCAGAGTAACCGGAGAAAAACCTACCTACCTACCTACCTAACTCAACCCTCATGTAAATCAACAGTGTAATAAACACTTACGTAAGTGTATTAAACACTTACATTTAAACATCGGAGGGGTTGGCGCAGTGGTAAGATCTCTGCCTTCCAACCCTAGGGTCCCGGGTCCATTCCCGATTCTGCCGAGAGTGGAATATTTGGCGACCTTCTTTCCCGCTGAAGTTCACTCAGCTTTCCATCCTTCCGAGGTCGGTAAAATGAGTACCAGCCTGCATGGACTGCTTAGAAGCGGCTGCAATTTGCGCCTGTATATGCTTCCAGTCCGCTGGGGGTAAACTGATCATTGTAAAGCGCCTTTGAGACGTTTGTGATAAAGGCGCTATATAAATGCACAACTTTACCTTTTTGACTTTTTAACTTCGGGAATGAACCAAGTTAAGTTTGAGATCATCGCAGTTCTGGACGCTACTTTAACAGTAACGAAAGGAAAGCTTGAAAAATTCAGTCTTTCTTTATAACTGAGATCATCTCAAAACTAAACGTGTTTCAACCCACATATGACGCTTAGTCTGGAAATCGAACCCAGACCACATTTGTGGGAGGCGAGTGTGCTCACCACTGCGCCATCCCTACTCCTTGACTAGTTGCTTGGCAACGGGCAGAAAGACAAGTGAAAAATCAGAGTTTTAGGCGTGAGGACTGGAAGCTACGACTTCCGTAACATCAGTCAGATCATCTTCACATTGAGTCACAATAACTCCTCGGGAGGTAGCCCTTGAAGAACGTAGAGAAACGACCTACTTCCCCAGCGGTTCTTCTTGGTCAAGTTTCAAAAAAAACTTCTGTCTTCCATTCTGCAGATAGTATTACCAAAATTGGGTACTTCCAGTGATATTTTGGCGTAAAGAACTATTTCCAAAATGTCTGGGCGGAGGCACGATATCCCGACACTGGGCCGTCCATTTGATCTTGGCATGCTTTATGATCGCCGCTCAGAAAAGCTCATCCTTGGGAAAACGCTGTGGTCTCCCGATCACCTGTCTCAGGCGGTTAGGACTATAACCAAGCCGTATACCAACACAGAAGTCCTTGCTGAAGACACAATTGACGACAAAACAAGTGCTCTCAATGTTGAAGCGAGTCTGAAATTGAGTTTTTTGGGGGGATTAGTAAATGTACAAGGAGCAGCTAAATACTTAGATGACATAAAGACGTCGAGTCGCCACTCACGCGTGGTCCTCAAGTATGAGACAACAACTGAGTTAAAACAGCTGACCATGGAACATCTCGGACGAGAAAAGGTCCAGTATCCAGAGATCTTTGACCAAGATATTGCCACCGATGTAGTGGTAGGAATCCTGTATGGAGCAAAAGCATTCTTGATATTTGACCAAGAAGTTTCCAAAGGTGAATCTCTAAACGAGGTACATGGAAATATGGAAGTACTGGTGAAAGCCCTACCTGGTGTCCCTATTGGTGGAAATGGGTCTGTCGATATGACAGAAGACCAGAAGAAGGAAACAAAGGCAATGCGTTGTAAGATGTACGGAGACTTTAGAACAGAAGAAAGTCCGACTAGTTACGAAGAAGCAGTTAGGGTCTACAAACGCTTGCCATCCTTGATTGGGGACAATGGTCAGAACGCAGTAGCTGTCCAGGTATATCTATGCCCGCTAAGTGAAATCGATAGCAAGGGGCAACAAATGGTCCGACAAATCAGTGCTAATTATATAAGCAAGACATGTGAGATTCAAGAACATATACAGTGGATTGAAGCTCAGTGTAGTGATCTTATGAGAGAAGACGTATGTTTGTCGTTCCCTAGAGTGAAAAGGCAATTGTCTAGCTTCAAAAACAATATCTCGCGCTACATGGCCTTTTTGCAGAAAAAACTGTTGTTTTTACTTCCAAGCATCAGAGGAGGCGGAGAAGAAGAATCAGCTCTTGACGATATTTTTCAAGAAAAAGAGAGTTCCCCCTTTGCAAAACCTCACCTGGATGCTTGGATTGAGGAAAAAAGGAAAGAAATTAAGAAGTTGCAAGGTATGATCACTTTCTTGGGAGACACTCCTTTCGTTAGTCCTGAAGATGTAGAAAACGAATCTTTCTATCCAAGCAATGAGCATATTGTGTGCTTTACATTTAAAATTAGTAAGGAAGACGATCCTCAAATTTTAAGCATGGATAAATATCTCACTGGAAAGGGTCCGGCAGAGTTGAAGAGAGGAACATCAACAGGCTTAAATGACAAAAATGCCAATAAAATAATTCGTCAGACTCTGAAACAGTTCGCAGAACTCAAAGCTGCAAATGAAGACCACGCGGAAGTGAAGTTTCTCGCCACTGAGGAGTGTCTGTTTGACAATTTCAGTGGAAAGCTAGGAGTTTTCGTCTATCTGTACGAGGACGGTGATCTAGTTGACGACGATTTTAAGTCATCACCAAAACCAGAGAAACTAGAAGCAGAAAATGTGCAAGATGACTCTATCGAGCTTCGGTGGAATGACCCGCACTTCAGCCAGAATAAGATTAAAAAGTATAAAGTTCAGTACAAGAAAGATGAAGAAGCTAGCTCCGCCTGGATCACTCAGTACTCACCGTGTGGTGACGAGGCAGAGCAAACTACTACCGTATCTGGACTTCAGCCTGCAATCAAACACTTCTTCCGAGTATGCGCAATGAGAGAGATTGCAGTCAGCCAGTACAGTAATACTTTGTCCGAAACTACTAAACCAACAAGTCCGCCTGGCAAGCCATCCTTTGTAGCCGCAACGACTGACACTATTACCGTTGCTTTCACGAAGCCCAAGAACATTGGAAAGGAGATTGAAATTGAGAAGTACATGATTGAGTGGGGCACCAATTCCCAACAGATAGAGCAAGTTCCGCAGAACACAGAAGGTGCGTCACTCACTTGCACAATCAGGGGTCTTGAAGCTGGAGTGCCTTATAAATTCAGAGTTACCGCGATTTGTGGTAGCAATGGAGAGAGCGGTCCCAGTGAGGTTAGCGATCCATTACAAACCGAGGTTCCTCTGACAACATTGGATGCCCTTGCCCTTTGCGACATTGTTCAACCACCTGAAGATGGAAAGCCAGCAGTGTACACTCTTCCTCTGACACTTGTGCACGAAGACAGTGGTAGTAGAGTGCGTAAATTTGTCATCAATCTTGAAGAGAATAGGAGGCGGTCACCTTGTTTATCTCAATCCATTCCCGAGAAAGTGATAATGGTTGTCGGTTCAAGTAGCTTTGGTAAGACAACCGTGGTGAATGCTATGATAAACCATGTCCTGGGAGTGGAGTGGAAGGACGACTTTCGTTTCAAGATGATACACGAGCTTTCTTGTAAGCAAGGAGCGGAAACTATTGGAAATCAAGCACACAGTCAAACCCAGTTCGTAACATGTTACACTCTACCGTACATGAAAGGATTCAAATTACCTTATAACCTCACTGTTGTGGACACTCCTGCCTTTTGGGCCACAAGAGGAATTGAACGTGGCAAGTTGATAATAAAACAGATCCGTACATTCCTCAACCTGGAGGGTTCAGCAGGCATTGATCATGTTGATGCCATCTGCTGCGTGGCCCAGGCTGAGAATCCTAGGCTCACTCCAACCCAGCAGTATACTTTCGACAGAATCCTGTCCATGTTCGGAAAAGATATCCCAAGGTGTATCTTGGTATCTTTTACCTTTGCTGATAAGCAAAGGCCTCAAACCCTTTCAGTAACGCTTGCAGCTGGAATCCGAGAGGATGAAAATCACTTCAAGTTTAACAAAGCGGCCCAGTTTGTCGCTAACTCCGGAGAAGATCACGAAGAAATCTTCGACAAAATGGTTTGGAAAATGGGAATCGAGATTTTTGAAGAGCTTTTTGCTGAAGAAGCTCAAAAAGGATTCCTCAGTTTATGCTGGAACACACAAAGGAGGTAGCTGGTAAGGCAAAAGAAGCATTCTATGGCTAATTAAAAACGAAGAAGGATGTGGATTAGTTTTAACAATGAAACTGGAGAATAGCTGAGATGAAAAACAAAACTCTCATACTCGTAACTCAAAACTAGTTAGAAAGATAGCAAATTTAACCCTATTGTCAATCGTCTTCGTATTCGAACGTTTTGAACACCATTTACCTTGCTCAATTGCGTATTTTCTTTTACTCTGAGCGGCTGTGAAGTTCGATGATTTTGTTTGGAGAATTAGTGCGGTTTTCACATGCAAGTGGTCAATGTATAGGATCTAACAACCAACTTTGCGAACAGTAATTCAATATTTTCAAGAAATGTTAGTTGAAGTATAAAATTACTAACTCGTTTAAAGTTGATTATATTGAAGAAAGAAACAAGAGCTGAGCTTGAGGACACCAAGGGCACTTTTCTGTACCTAGTCCACACGCATGGAGTGAAATATCGTGGACAAGTACAGACAAAACTGTCTATCCATGTTAAGACACAGAGGAGGACGTACCCCCTGAAGCTTTTAACAAGAGCATTAAGACAAAAATATGTATTCTTATTTTAGTGTGCTACACTGAGAATTGATCGAGTGCCAATTAGAGCTGTTAGGTTTTTATTCTCAACGATGATTTATTTGAAATCTACCAATGTGATTTCGAAATGGATTTTAAACGACCTGTTTTTGGACAGTATACATTTAAAAGGTGTAGAGGTGCTAAATATTTTCTGTTAGTCTAGTTTATATGATTAATTAGTGATATCAGA
>BLFP01004469.1:714026-727030 GCA_014634505.1 Montipora efflorescens | reverse complement strand
CAGGGGCACCCAACGAGAATATAGCTCAAAACCACTTAAACACAGCATCGTCAAACGTATTTTAGTATTTAAATGGTAGATATAGGTATATTTTTATTCCCTAAAAATTTTTCATCTGTTCGGATTTCCTAGCTGAAAGTCTAGTGATCCGAAAATTATAAGGATCAAAACTTGCCTTTTCGAGAATTTCAGCCAGAAAAAAGGCTTCCGAAAATTCTAGGTGACCTTTTTAGGGTAAAAATCCGTTAGAAATGGGTAATTATAACATGTGTTAGATGTTCGAAAATCCTAGGATATTTAGTGTTTTACAACAAAATTTCCGAAAATTCTAGATCTCAAATCAACTTCCGAACCGATTTTTTCTGAAAATTAACGTTGGGTGCCCCAGTTATTATACTGTCGATCAACACCATTTAAAATGGGTGTTTAGGCTTAAGTAAGAACTATTTTCAATGCTGTTTAAATATAGACCAACATCCTCTTTTGAAATAGTATTTTTAGGTTTATTTGGGTAGTCCGCTGGGGTTGTCCATGGATTGGGGGTCAGTGTTTTGTCCACCACCATACATTGTAGTTGTGATTGTCTGAATTACGTTGTGCTTGCCTGAAGAGATACAGAGTCGAAAAAGGCTGATTTGTCTTTTTGTTATACTTAATAAATAAGTCAAATGTAAACAACCTTTGCAAATTGTAGTTTGAATTAATAAAACATAGCATTGGATTGAAACGTGTGTGTTCTTGGTTTTTTTTAAAGGTCAACCCATGCAAATGAGCAGAATGAATCATCCTAGAGTTCCTGTACTGCCGGTAAGACAGATTTTAAAAAGACAAAAGTGGCTCTTTTTGGTGATGGTCTTTAGATGAGTAGAGTAGTACAGTACATTGTACATTGTTTATCACCGTAGGCAAAACAACTTTCATAGGCTTAAAGCTGAGGGTTGTCATGATGTTTTCATGAAGTTGGCTACACAATGAAAATTATAATGAAGTGAAGCCATGATCCTCAGAGTTATGAACACAATTTTATCGATTGTGTAGAGAAACCTGAAAAATTCAGAACTTCAACGGGGTTTAAACCTGTGACCTTGTGATGCCGGTGCGATGCTCTAACCAACTGAGCTATGAAGCCACTGATGTTGGGAACTGGTCATTTGTGGGGCCTGATGTTCCCATGATGAATGAATCAGCCAAGGAAATGATATAATTATGAAGTGAATCATATTTTGAACTAGTGCGATATGAAATCAAGTGAAGCTATGATCCTTGCAGTTATGAATGCAATTAATCAAATCAATATATGATTCATTTCATATATCATTTCCTACAATGGAAGTAGGAGGCTATTTTAAACTGATGCTATTGGGGACATACACTATAATAGTTTTTGAGTGCAGGACCCATTCATCCCTGAAGTGGCCCCCTTTGATGATTCAAATCAATCTTCTTGCATTGGACAGAGTAAAATCTATAAGTATTATTCTTAGGAGGGAAAGGGGCTCAGTGCTTCCAGTGTTTTAGTACGTTTTACTCTGAGTAGTGGGTTATTTTCACCATGGTAGTAGCCAGCTGCCTTCTACTGATGACAGGGATGGGAAAACTATCATCATGCTGTATGTACTGTTCAATGTACTGTACATGAATGGTACCTGGACTTGTTTGGAATTTTTGTTATGATAGAAAATTAAAACTAATAATTATAAAATATATGTAAGTAATAAATAAATAGCTAGAACTAAACACTGTGCAAGCAAGTTTGAAAAATCGAATGCATAAATACCGCGTTTATGTAAATAAAATGTAGAATTATAAGATCTCGAAGAGTGGGAGCACCATGCTCCTACAAAGCAAGCTTGTAGATCTGTAATGAAAAAGTAGTCCACTCTTCTCTCTCTATATATATATATGTATATATTTATTGTTCAACTTGATATCATCAAATTATTATTATCATTATTATTATTATTATTATTATTATTATTATTTATTTATATATTGTCTAAAAATTATTTGATTCACCAAATTGTTGCACAGAGAAATTTGTACACTGTACTGTATGTATGTATTGGTAGTTATGTTTTTTTTCCCTCCCAGCTAATGTGTCTGTCTTTAAAGCTAAAAGATTGGCTCAAAGAACATCTATGGCTAAAAAGATCTATTTACGTTATACACTTAATTTATGATCTAGAGGGAACAATTTTGTTTCCCCGAGAGTCCTCATTTTTCCCGAGATGAATTCGAGGGAAACATCAGGATTCTAAGGAAAACAAAACTAACTAGTTTCCCGAGGGACCATACATTAAGTGCTTTGTTATATATTTAGACTTTTCCTGCAACAATCGCAGCAAAACCCCTGGAGCGGGCAACAACTGCGGAATAGTATCCCGGTCTGCATACATTTGAATTTGATCATGGCCATGTGACCAAGAATCAACCAATCACAGTGTTTGTTTTGTTGAGCGAAAGTCTCGGTATATACATGTAACAAAGTAGTCTTATTATAATATTAATATAGTTGTTTCCTTTCCTTACAACTATGGTGGGATGCGGCCCCCTCCTAACAGCTCAGTAGCACCTGGGGTTAACATGCCAATGTAAGTCTTGCGTTAGTACAGTAAGTAGTCAAATTCATGTGCACAGCTTACCCAAGCCAGGTGCACTGCTGTGGTTTGGCAGACACTTAAATGTCATGCAATTACAACAAAGAATTTTCTTCCTTGCACTTTACAGTGCGGACACTATAACTATGAATGGTTGAGACTTTTTTTCGCGTTTGTCCCAAACACTGACCAATCAGAAATGTCCTGGAAAACAATAACTTTGACATTCTTTTGCGACATCCAATCATAAAGCTGGCTTAAATTCTAAGCAAGTCATGAACTACGGACCAGCCAATTCCGAGACTAAGAACGATTTCTTGGTCAGAATTTCTTTTTCGTAATTGATCGAATCGGACGCATAATAGAAGGCTTCCACCACACCACACTGCCCAGTTACATGTATGTGTCAAAGTCAACACACCTTCATCGAAATTATCTGCACCTGCCATCTTCTTTTCAAGAAAGAAAGTTTCCCATCATAAACGTCAAGATTTGAGTGTGTGAGCTATCCAGGGTTTCAGTTGCCAGGGGTACATGTAAATGTAAATGTGCTCTTGATGTTTGAGTTGCAGGAAAACAAAATGTGTTGAAGTTCTATTTGGTTATTGACAAAATGCCAACACTTCTCATCTCATCAAATAAACAAACATGTCCAGTAGTTACCTCGTACCTTGTGTGCCGTCAATGCAAACTGGAACCCCAGGGAAATATGAAATGACAGGACCAAAAAATAAATTTCAATGTAATAAATTATGTTGATATACAGTATGGCATTCTGTAGTTGTCTTTCCAGCTGATATCCCTTCAACAGAACTTGAAATTGTAGCCATTTTAGTTTGTTTTTCTTTGTTCCTGGGGGAGGCAGACAAAAACGTAATTTGTCTTTTTACCAGCTTGTAAACAGGCGATGATTGACTTTCAGAAATACCACTCTCTGGTTTCTCTGCCGGTTTAGTCACCATTTCACCGCTATTTTCAGTCAAGAAAGCTTTAACAGACTAATAATAACATTGTTAAAACTTTCTTTTGTTACAGTCCGACGGGCCTTACCGTGGCCACCTGACAAAGTTTTTTTTTACAAATTGTCCGCCAATCAGGATGTGTAAATTTGATTGACAGTGACGCTTCCTTGCAAAATTCGCACTGTTGTAGGTTGATCACCATTGCATGGGTTTTTGAGTTGACGTATTTATACGTAATTTTCAAATGTGCTGTGCTCGGTCCGTACGCCATGACCTCGGGCCAAATATTTTCCCGTCCGGCCCTCTCACTCAGTCAATAAGTACATAGTAGGTCTCATGCTATTAACAATGATAATTGATGTACTAATAATAGCAATGATAATTTCATACCAAGGAAATTTGCTGTCACCTGTTTCAGACGCAGCAAGTACTGGAAGTGAATCCATGTATGTAATGATGAAGTCTGTCCCTGGAGGAAGCATTCCGGCGGTAATAATTTTATTCTCTTTGCGTACATGTACATTAATATTATTTTATTTTCTATTGTTTTCCCAAGGATTGCCCCAATACCCACCCTTAGTCCTTTGTTTCCTGTCAGTGTGTTTGCCATACCATCATGCAAGTTTTTGTTTTCTGTTGCAGTACATGGGAGGTGGTCCTGAACCCCCGCTACCTCTAGGAGCCCAGGAGGCTCCTCTAGTCATGAATGGTAAGAGAGAGTTTAAATAACGAATTATGTATTTATTAACTGGAACTAGCCCCCATTTAGGAGTAAAATTGTCTGGTGTTAGAATAAAATCTTTAAGTGTCAATCTTAGGAATGAAAAGATTAAGTTTGGTGCTTACTAATTCAAAGGTAGTTTTGCGTGGTTGTATGAATATGCTGCCAGGAAAAGCAGGTCTAAAGTTCAAGTGTTCTAGAAATCTAAAAAGAAAATTGAGGGGAACCAGGCATTTAAATTCAAAGATAACTGATCAAGAATACTTGTTAAAAGCGTTAAAATACAAAGCACTGTATTGTGTTCCCTTCCAAATTGAAGCTTAATTATCTCCGAAAAATGCATGGTTACCCCCCAATTTTCTTTTTGGATACCAAGAGCACTTGCTAAGTTTGGCTTTCTCCACATAGTTGTAAGCGGTGCCAAAATATCACTACATTAGTAAACACTACCGATAGGAAATCCGAGTATCTGGAGATGTGCAGGACGTATGTGCAATAACAATAGTAGGCACCATCCTTAAAAGAATACAATACAATACATACTTAATTGACTGCTCCCCATAGGGGCTTTTCAGGGCCAATGAAACACAACGAAACGACAGAACAGAACAACAGCAACTGTTAAGAATCCCAACTGGCTGGAGGCAAACCAGTTGGCTATTTACAAGTGCGGCTGGGAAGTTGAACCAGGGACTACCAGGATCAAATTCAACGAGTGGTCAGAGCGGGTCTTGAACCCGGGATCTCCGGATCTCAAGGCAAGCGCCCTAACCACTGGGCCACACTTTTCCAATGAATTAATCACTAGCTTACTGGCTTAACTATGATCAGGCTAGGAATCTTGATGAAGTATTGTTACTTTTGTATAGTTCGACTCACAACCATATTTGGTAAATCATGTGACCAAAACAGAGAATGCCTAAAAACTCAGCGAGTTAACTGTTTTTCACAAATTTTTAACGCAGCAGTATGAGAACATCCTGACATAAAATAGATTTTACAAATTATTCTCAAAAAAATTATGATGTCATAAGGCCCTCCTTTGATAAAAGTCTCCGCTTACGAGCCAGAAGGCTCATCAGGCTGGCGCTTATCTCCGGTTTCTGTAGCATGAAGCGACTAGGGAGTATTTGTACTCCCCCCTGGATGGGATGCTAGTCCATCGCAGGGTTACCCCCAGCATTACGCCGGTACCCATTTATACACCTGGGTGGAGAGAGGCACCGTGAGAGTAAAGTGTCTTGCCCAAGAACACAACACAATGTCCCCTGCCAGGCCCCGAACCCGGACCACTCGATCCGGAGTCGAGCGCACTAACCATGAGGCCACGTGCCTCGTTTGATACACTTTTCAAAATATCAGTTCCTTTTTTTTTGTCGAATTAGAAATTCCATGCTACAGTTCACGAAAAAATGCCTCTTCCTTTCGTTTCCTGGGAGCTTTTACCTGTTTTTCACTGAAATGCATGGCACCTTCTGATTGAAGTAATGTCAGATTTCCATGATTGAAAAAGATTCTTCATAGAACCATCCATGCATTGTTTTATTGAAAGTTGGATTTTTATATCACTACGATTTAATTTGATTTTAAAGAAGACTGCATGTCTTTAAGGAGGGAAGGGTTAATGAGCGAAATTTGATAGCGTTTGATGTAACTGACCTGTACATGTGCTTGTTTTGTCTGTAGGATAATCAAAATGATCACAATCCTGGTATCCCTGTGGAGGGGGATGAACAGTTTGGCAATTTACTGCCATTCTCACAAGATAATGTAAGTGTGTTCTTTTCTGATAATTTTAGGGTTAAAATTCTGGTCGATTATCAATTAAGATATTTGAAGCGGGAAGCCGTAACTTAGAAGAAATCTAATGAAAAGGAAGATCGTTATCTTAGACATCACGAGGAGTATTGTCCTCATCCCATATTCGAAAAGAAAAAAGAAATATCGTTATGTTAAACATAATCAAGTGTCCTCATCCCTTAAATCAGACCCGTAATGATAGTCGGGGAGCCACAAATGTGACCCGTATGCGTTAATTGCATGAGGTAATCATTAAACCATGTGAACATTAGCACTTAAAAACTGACATGGAGCACTGTGTGAAGTTATTTTATTAACGATTTCAGTTGGAACACATGTACAACCAGGTTTTAACCAAAACTTGTTTCGATTGAGCCTGTTTTTTCACTTGACAGGTTGAACTTTGCTTATTAACAAATGTTACGTGAAAGATCGCCAAACAAATTTTGCGAAAGGTCTGGGTTTAAATTCTGTCGAGTTAGTTCATTTGTTGAAAATGGTGTAGCTACCGCGCCTGGAATTTCAGACCTTGTTTCTATTTTCTTGGGGCCAAGTAGAAACAAAGGCCTGGAAAGTCAGCCTAATGAATAATAAATAATATGGTTAAATGATCCTGGGTGGAATCCATGTTCGTCCAGCGTCGAAGACTGACAATCCGTTTTCCTTTTTCCTCCGTTATGACAACAAACATTAAATCAATAGCTGTCAAAATACACCTACAACTGTAGCAACCATACTCTATTCGCTCTCCTGCCAGACACTTGAAAAGGTTGACCCACTCGGAAATTCTGGAAGAATGCCGTACGCGTTTGTCGTATCCTATCGGGAAGATTTCTTTACTTCTTTACCACGGACTGCTCTTATCAGTGCCGCAAATCTTAGAAATAGGTCAAAGTACGTCATCTGAACCCAACAGACCATGTGACTGGTGGAATGAGAAAATTAAATGACTGACTGACAATAGTTGCTCCGTTTCCGGTGTACCGTATAAGTTGTACGGGCTCCACCCTGGATGATCACCAGAAAGTGACATTTAGGTTAAAAGGTCGAATGCGGAGGTTGTAAGCTCGAAAATTGCGGCACACGCATTTTTTTTTTTTGAAAGGGAAGGCAACGGTGAACTTTGTGTGACTCTTCATGTCCTCGTTCGTTAAATCTGGAACACACATGCGTTTTACCTTATTCCAAAATGACTGTCATTCTGATACCCTTTTTTTGTTCAAGTCATTTCCAGATGCCTCTGATCAAAATTCAGAAAGTCAGTAAATAGCGGCCATTTTGGAATTAGGCCAATGAAACATGAAGATGTATAGCTTTCATTTCCATATTAATAATATAAATTGAAAAAAATTGTCAATTCTGATTGTCTAAGAGAAATGCAGTTTTCAGGTGACACAGCGCAGAAAATAAGCAATTCTTTGCAAAAACAAGTATGAAACCAAGCATTCTGATTGGTCAGTGAGCAAAGACAGTCACAAAAAGCCAATCAAATCCGAGCCCTAGATGTCGCAGTTTTTGCGTAATTGCGTGATACTCTGCTTAACCATTCCGACTTTTTTCATGTATATTTTTAATAAGTAATCATGAATAAGTAATCACATGATTTTTCTTGTGCTATTTGGAATACAGAAGAATTTTTTTGGAAGACTACAAATTGCACTCGCCCTACGGGATCTTGCAATTTTCACCTTTGAAAGAATTTATTATTGCTTATTTTTTCATTACGTCATCGCGGCCATGTTGGTGGACAAGAACAAAAGATCTCTCATTTGCTCCTTTTGTTCTTCCACCAGCACTTGTACTTCACATCATTGTTATCTTCGTCTCTAAGAAATATATAATAACCCAAGTTATTCGCGCATTTTGATTGTTTCTTGCCTATGATCTATTAGAGGACAGACGCACGATTGACGTCACCATCTCAAAGTTTTCCGAATAAAGTTTAATTCTTTATTATATAAAACAAATAGATTCCATGTTGCCGTGCGTCTGTTCAGTAATAGATCACAGAAGACGACGTCAAACTGTGGTAAGAACATCAGTGACACATTCGGCTATCGCCTCGTGTGCCAATGTATTTGTTAATTAGCCTGCTTGCAGGCAGTTGATGTACTTTTCTTTAGAGAGGGTGTGAAAACGTAACCTTTTCACATTCTCTCTAAGGAAAGTATGGCAGATCGCAGGTTATTGGCGCCACGAAACATGTATCAGACGCCATATTGGAAGAGTGTGGAAAAGGTCTTGGCCGGGGGACAAAACGACGGGTTGTGGAGTGAGAAGAGCGGAGAGAAAAACCGCCTGTCCGAACACCAGCCTTTTCTCGGTAGCTGCGCCCATCAGCGGACGCGGCTTTCTAATTGGTTGACTCAAATAGTTTAAATCTCTCCGCTCTTCTTACTCCCCACCCCGCCTTTTTGTCACCCGGCCTAGACCTATCCCACGCTCTTCCAAATATGGTGTTTCGTGGCGACAACAACATCTACCACCTGCAAGCAGGCTATTAAGACATGGTCATTCATTCATTTAATTAGTTATTGTTATTAATTAATTAATTAATTAATTAATTTACATGAGATCACGCACTTGGGCCAATATATTGCGTTCTTCACTGAATGCGGCTCGTAACTTGAACAAGCAGCGTTCAATGCTCTGGTGGTTAAATGGGAGAAACCTTTTTAAGAGACGCAAAATGAGTTCAGTGTCAACTGTATTTAGCACTGGGGTACAAATTGGGGACACTTGACAGAAATCAAATCCAATTTAAAACCTCTCGGAGGGTAGTAGAGAACCAACAAACTTTCCAACTCTGATTTGAAACGCGAAATGTTGTTTGCTTCTGTGAAAGTTGGGTGACCAACAAATAGGCAACATGTTCTCGAGAGTGGAATTACGATAATCATATAATATCACCCAGCGTTGAATATATGATAATCATAATTACATGCCATATGCACTGGTCTAAGTCCCAGGACTTGTAGCAGATAAAAAGAAAAAAAAGGTAAAAGTATTCCCTGGACAGGATTTGAACACGGAGCTTCGGCTTAGAGGAACAGCTTCTATTCACTAGACCACGATGAACAAGTTACAAAGTTTCTTCAATACGTATTTGTTATTTGTTGCCTGTTATCTAGATTAGGATCACAATAATTCATCAATGATTGAGCCGTAGCGCTAATTTCAAAATGGTTAGCTTTGTTTTAAGTGTGGTCGGACCTTTCTCGTTAGTTGTCTAAAATAAGTTCTTAGCGAGTGTTATCGCACGTTAAAAGCCTGGTCTTATCACAAATAAATTAGATTATTGTGTTTAAAAATGTTGTCTAAGCAAACGGCGAATCGGTGGTTTAGTGGTTCAGGGCGGTAACAGGTGAGCTAATAATCGTAGCTTCCAGTCCCGAGTCCGGATATCTGGGTTGAATTTTAAAAGAAAAACGTTCAATTCCCAGAATTCCTTTCCAACTGTCAGTGTCATGAAATAATGTTAATTGTATATTCAAAGCCGGTTGATACTATATGATTATCGTTATACCAGTCTCGAGGATGACTTGAAATTGGCCAGTTTCGCATTCTCGCGGTTAGACTGAATCTAGCATGAAATGGAGGCTAATGCACGCGAAATAATATGAAAAGATTCCCCCGCCACACATTTGCCTTCACTTCATGATCGATCCGACCCAACCGTTAGAATACGAGACTGGCCTAATCCACGCCTTGAAAACAACCATAGGTCATCTGACGCCATAACCACTTGTAAAAATGATTCATACGTGTATCACACTTCTTTCGTCGTTCGGTTGAACGTACTCTAATCCCCACGTGCACCATGCTCCTCGCGGTCTGTGGCAGTGTCCTGTTTGCTGACCGCTCGGAGTGCGTGCACAATCGTGCCCCCACCTTTTTTTTTTTCCTTTCGTGTCACCCCATGCGGTGGTTTGTAATACTTTAATTCTTATTTGTTTGCAGACATTTCCAAGTTAGAGTACTGACCTCTAAGTGGCTTTTAAAGTGAGTTTATGAATTATGTAAACGTTGATAGTAGGTAAACATTGAAAGCATGAAATTGTGTTTTATCCGTGGTTAGAGCTTACAAATGACTTATGGTTGACAAAATGGGCCCGTCCTAAATTTGCAGTCAAGGGACTTAAGTGTTCCTCCTACAATTGAATATACCGGCGTATGTTTTTTTTTCTGAGCGCACTTTTTTCAATCCAAGTTTGTAGTGACCTCATTAGTTAGTGGGATGGCCTTTCGGTTTTTTACCATTGTCCAAGTGATCAGGGATGGATTTATAAAGCTTTCTCAAAATCATTAATAATTCACCAACCAAGTCGACCAATCACAGGATGTATACCACATCACTTAGATGTATTTTCATACGTGGCCCAATAAAAAAGTTGATGAAACCTTAGAGATCTAGATACGATATCCACATTTCTTCTCATTTTCTCTGCCGTCTCTAGCTAGAAAAACAAAACGAAACAATAGTCGGCCAGTTGTTCGAGAATTGAACCAAGAACTCGTGCTTCGTGTTTTGAAATTCGAAGCAGTAAGTACTCTGCCTTCGGCGCCATGCTTTCATCTGTTTCTTAGTGTTTGGAACCACGGATGAAACATTCCCACTCGTTATTGATATGTTACTTCTAATACGATCCAACTTGATCAGCATCCTCGTAGATGTTGGTGCGTGTTAAACTTATCGACATCCTTTAGCCAAATATTGCTTGGTCGTAGATCAAATTACAACTTTTAGGAGCCTCTAATACTGTTTTCACACTTGGCCGAAACATGATTAGTCTGATCACGAATGAAACATGTTTCGTTATGAAAAGTGTTCACATCAGACAGTGTAAGGCGCGAATCATGGTTGAAACATGATTATTCTGAGCATGATTGAAATAACCTCGCAAGGTAGTTTCAATCATGATCCGACCAAACACGTTGAAAGTGGCGGATTCATGCGAGAGGAGGTAAGTGCCCAAAAGGACAAAAATTGGGGCTATTAGGAGGCTAAATGTCTAGTTGCAATATGGGCCGACGAAGAAATGTAACGGCAATTATCGGCGATTGTTACAGATGAGCTTGTGGAAAACGGAATATCTTGTAACGAAGAAAGCGCAAATGCCGTCTCCTCGTTAAACGCTGCATAGCCCTCCTCCTCCGAACGTCTAGAAATTTAACACTAAACGAAAGAATGAATGCAACTGTTACAGAAGTTTCCAGCTCCAATCTACATCTGAAATGCAAAAAAATTATGCGAGTGTCATGAAACAGGAACGACCGAATAAAAAACATGTTTCGGCGAAGCATGTTTCCTTGAAGCATGTTTACTCTAATCATGTTTCGGCTTTAATTTGAACACAGCTTAAAACAATGACTTTGAAGGAGAGAGTATAGCGAACCAAAAAATTAATGTTTGACCAGTGCAGAGACTTGTTAAGTAGGGAGGGCAGTGCATGGGGCAGTGTAGAAATATCTCGGAATCGAAAGCTCCTTTTTAGTTTTTGTTTGTTCGTTTTATTTAACGAGAGCTTTAATTTCCTTTCAAGATCACTGTGAATCGGTTGCGATCTTAAAGATCAAAGAAAGCATGCAAGAAAGAGCAAGAAGATTTGAAAATGTCGATGAAACGACGGACCATCAAGGAGAGTTTTTCATGCAATAACAGCTAGAGAACTTTCGCCTTTGTATATTTGCCAATCACTACCCAAAGATTTGTAGAAAACAACTGTACTTGATCTACGGAGTTTGCAGTGAGAGAAAAACCCCGCTATCGCTAAACGCCTTCTTCTCTTGTGCCAGGGAAGACGAGTCCAAAGTAGATGTCTGTAAATTAAGGTTACATTATATAGAAAGGGAAATATATTTGCATAGTCCATCGCTTACGTTGTGGCTTAAAATTAATAATATACGGACAGTTATTGGGTGTTTGTGTAGAATAATAGGCGAGTTCTTTGGGAAAAGAAAGCTTTCATATCTTATCAGGAATGAATGAGTTTGCTACTTCGGTGTAGCGTACAATAAGCGACAAAAGGGATCCAAGCCACATGCTTAAAAGCTGGTTGACCCAGATTTCTTTCTTGACCTCAAACGCGTTAAACACGTGACCAACACATTATGGGATGGACTCGTTACACCTTGGTGACGATTCTTTCTATTTATCCATCGCGTGCTGTAACGTTGTCAACGCTTAGTGAATTCTAGTTCCTTCTTAGTGGTTCGGGTCAAAGTCACGTAACGCTCCTTGGGTGAGGAACGTTGTTTGCGCGACTGCTGCCCGAGTGGCTCTGAAGGAGACTAAGTAACACGTTCCAAATGACGGAGAAACTTTGTGCAAATGGTTGCTTCGCCTTCTCGAGAAATGTTCAAAACCGGAATCTTTTGTGAGACGTGTACCTCGGTGCTCTGTAAAACTGTAGCGCAAGCTGGTGGTCGATGCGTTGGCGCCCAGCGGACCCAGTGATTGGTAAGCTTCTGATTTACACTGAAAAATCAAGGAGCTGTTTGGAATGAAAACTTAAGCTCACTGCCAAGTTTTTCGCAAGGTTTTTAATTTGCTTCGTCTTTTAACGTGAAGACGGCTAGTTATCTCATTTGCACGTTTAGATCCAATGTGCGTCAAGTCTCCTTATTTCACGCATATTAGGGAAACAGTCCTTACCGCAATGTGTCCGCACGTAACAAGAGCGAATCAGTAATTGGTATGATACGAGGTGTAGCTATGTAAAAAGCGCGGGAAAGCACTGCGCGCGAGTCAGGTGGTTTTGGTCTGCTTCGTTTAATTAAACGGTGACTCCAGATCGTTGGCCAGTCAATAACCACAGTCTTGATTCTATGTTGCGCTTGTTTGTGATTGGTGTTGTAGCGTGAAAGTACTGCTATGGAACATGGCGGGCTTTGCATTCTGGGAGGATTAATTCTATCAAACGT
>BLFP01004469.1:692975-713116 GCA_014634505.1 Montipora efflorescens | reverse complement strand
AGATGTCTTGTATCATACGTCAGGGTCGGCCAGGGTTTTTGGGTATACGGTATACAGGGGCTTTTTAAATCGGGTATACGGTATATTGCAGTTAAAAGACGAGTATTCGGTTTATCACTTTCTTTGAATTTCAGGTATACGGTATACAATGCTTCCATTAATTTTGGTTACATTTGGATGAATTTTGGGTATTTTTGGGTATTTTGGCGATTTTTTTTCGGGTATACTGGTATAACACTACCCCCCGTTTTCAGTCCCACATCAGCTCATTTGTGTAAAAGGAAGCTTCATATAGATTCTTGTGCACAGTTGTACTCAAGGCTCGGGTATACAAATCTGTGGTGAAAATAGGCATCCACAACTTAACACAGTTACTTCTGTATAGTTTCAAATGCAGGAGCAAAAGCTAGAGTGACTGTAAACAAAGGCACAAAAATCTTAAGATTTTGCTCCTGATGGCAAATTTTTGTCGTGTGCAACACAAAATTAAAGCTGTTTTTTCAGTCCAAAATATTTTGTTGCAGATCCAAATTGTTTAATTAATGCCCGCATCACAAACTTTGTTGTTATCTTCCAGAATTTTGGGGGTGATTACATATTTTTGTACTTTGAAATTATTATTATTATTATTATTATTATTATTATTATTATCGTTATTATTATTATTATTATTATTATTATTATTATTACGTAATCATATATAATTAATATGATTAAGTACTATTATTATCAATATTGTGATTACTATTCTTAGTCTCGCTATGTACACTAGCAATTTAATTCTATGAATGGCTAATTCTTGTAGCATCAACATTCATTTGGAGTAGAAAAGGGTATAGAAATGTGTACGTTGTTTAGATGTTTTCATATTTAAGCCTTCTCACTTCTCGAAAAAAAAAAGTACAATGTTGGTGACTGGAAAATACATATTGGTGTCTGCTGTACAGGTATACGACGGAGTTAACTGTTGTTGCTTCCCCCATTCTGTGTCCTTAATCAAAAACCTTTTACTTTCCTGAAGGAACTCTCTTCAAGTCTTAGGGAGGAAGGAAAATCCCTTCTAAGCTCATTTATTTTCGACATTAGCATGCAGTACCCACCTCCAGTCTCCCAGTGGCTTTTTTTGGATCTTCAAAGAAACAGGACTTATTTATTCTGCACCATAGACTTCTTTCATAATGGCAGCCAAATTAAATATTCTTCTGTGTTTTAATACTAATAAGCCTTTCTATCCTTGCTACAACGAGCAAATTTCAAGAGAATATTTGTTTCAAAATGAGGGCAGTAGGTCTAATTAACATAAATGCAACAGAATGTAAAGGAGGTTGCCATTTGTGAAAGTGGTCTATTTCCCTGCCCTTACACTGAAGGCAAAACATTCAAAACCAATCCTTCTAACTTATCGTGGCCAGAGTTTGGGAAGGGGTGGGAAAAGCTGATGCAAAGAGGGGGAGGGGGGGTGGCATGGGCTTTTTGCTCGGAAAAGGGCGGCCTTATCTAAATATGTCAATGAACAAATAGATAAATAAAGAAACCGATAAATATACACTAAATGAAGAAATGAAATAAAAATTTCAATACATTAAAAGAAAAAGATCGTCGACAAGAACTGTGTGCTCTGAAAAATGAAAAACTTTTATGTAATCACCTGTAGCTACAAATTGCGGATAAAAATGAGTCTACTTAAAAGATTGCTCTTTTAGAAGATGTTTGCCATCTTGGGCAACGTAGCATAATATAAATAAGGGATGCTCTTGCTCGCCACTATCTTCATCATCTTTTTTTCATAAAACGGGATAGATCTCAATGTTTTGGAGGGTCAGCAAAATTAAGTGAGGGGTCTCTCTTCGTTTTGATTGTATATCTTACCTTGTGGTACAAGAGATGTGAAATGCAATGCCGACATATCACTTGAAAAAAGTTTAAGTATAATCTTTAGTTATATGCTTATGTTATGCAGGATCTTATTAAAGGTAGAAAGACTGTCTTGACCCTTCCTCTGGTAGTGATGGCGTGTGAAACTCATCAAAGACACAATTGTAGATCTCTGATAGTCATAGGCACAGATTTTAAGGATAAAGCTATTACTGTATGCCCTTTTTTGTTATCAAGTCGTTGGGATTATTAGCGGGTACCAAATAGGTCCAATGACTAGCGGACAAATAATTTGATACCTCGTTCAACCCAAAAAAGAACGCAAGGAGCATACGCTTTTTATGAAGAAGCACAAGCAATACAAAAATATCTGTAAAAGAAATTATTCCTTTTTGCATAGGCCTCATGATAATGTCATAGTATTAATGTGCAGATCGAGCGACCTCGAAAACGCCAAAGTCAGTGGCATACTTCCTTTGTTAGTGGCACGAGAGAATGTCGAATCTGGCTCGTGAAGTCCGTGCATGCACAATTCTTCAAATGATTTGCACGCGTGCCTTCGTAAAAAGCGGGTGAAAGTTATTTTTATTGTCGAGGCCTCGTTTTGTTCAGCACGTCAAGAGTTTGAATATGTTTTCGTCTGTAAGTCATAGAAGGTAAGAAAAAGTTGGTTATTTTATAAGACACGCGTGGCTAAATCGGTTTACTTGGTGTGGACACAGCAGTGTACGATTCAGTTACAGCTTCAAAACTTTCATGGTTCATTAGAACTTTCTCAAGTATTTGGTATAGGACAGAAACTTCTTATTATTTCTGTTAAAAGGAAAAATCAAACGGAAGATAGCAGGCTCTATTGTACTCTACTTGTATCTTAACGGATGCCTATCTGAAAGTCGATATTTGAGGTGGCTCATGTATTGGCCGAGATTTAAGGGTAAGTTTCATAACTGGAGTCACACCTTAGTTAAACATTTTCGTTTGAATTATGATTGGTATTTGTGCCCTCTTTTCATCCATTTTTAATGATTTATTCAGTATCCCCATTCAACCTTCGCCATTCATTTTATATGGGTTCATTTTTCAATAATTCAGTTTATATTGAGAGCTGTTTGCATAAGAAAAGAGTTTAATCACTTTGTGATTCGGGACTGCCTTTTATCAACATAAACCCTTGAATTTTATTCCACGATCTAAACGTTCATTTTCCCAATTCGTGCCATAGTTTTTTGTTGGACAGTCATGAGAACTTGGTGTTACATTAAGATCAATTTGAAACCTCTTTAGCTGATAACAATGTTCATTCTCAATAAAAGCTTGACTGACATTTCATAGAAACTGTAAAGAGAATTTACATACCCATCACTTCTCAAAGTTAAACAGAACATAAAGCGGAATTCATTCACTCGATTTGGCTCTCATTTACTATGATATTAAGCGCTTATGGGGTTAGGGGTTAGTTGTCTGAGAAACTGTGGCCGGGAGAGTGAAAGATACTACCACCGTAAAGTAACGACGGACTTAAACCATTTTTTATATCGCATAGGAATTTCGGTTGTTGATCCTTTTTCCCACTTTTCCGCCATATTAATTTTGGGTTCACGTCTTGTTGTTTTCCTGGCTCCACCGCAATGATGCTGGGGTACAAGGCCTCCGATTGCGAGACTACTTGTGAATTGAGGAAGAAGCCGGGTTTTTCAGTCCTCCCCTTCCCATTCCCCGACAACGCCTGCTACGCAGGCTTTTGCGGCTTTCTGTGTTTCCTTGGTGTAGGAACTACCGCAGACCATCATGTTATTCGTGTAGAAGTTCAGGAGGTTTTAATGGCGTGTAATGGGTTTTGCTGCATCTTTGTGATTTGTTTTCATAATCACGATTCGCTGAAGAGGTCGGCCAGTTTTCTCCTTGTTGCACCTGTGTAGACGTTTTTGCATAGTGTACTGGCTATTCAGTGGATGACATTAATGGAATTAAATTTGATGTGGTCGGCGATGCTTATTTCCCTTTCGTAAACGGTCGTTGCCATTTGAAACGGTCGATGCCATTTTTTAGCTCTGAATTACACTCATTAGGTCTAAGAACTCAAAAGGTTGCGGTTACTGGGAGTTGTTTCTCGCTGGTCATATGAGTTAGGGTTCGGGTTAGGGTTCTGTTTAGGGTGAGGGCTAAGAACCCGAGTTCGGACTCTTTTTTTTCTCCAGTTTTTCTTTTATGAATGTTTTTTTTTTCCTTTTTTGTCTTAATTTTTGTTAATACTTTTTCTTAGTTTGTTTCTTTTAATTTTCTTTGAAGTGAAGTGTGTAGTTGACCGTTTAAATGGCATCGACCGTTTCAAATGGCATCGACCGTTATGAGAAATGGCAACGACTGTTTACGAAAGGGAAATTTGCGTCGGCGATTTTGTGCGTTCATTTTGGTCCTTAGATTTTGTCCATGTTTGTTCCATAAAACGGAGGAGTTTTTGAATCAGGAGCTCGCATTTAAAGATTTCCAAAAGCCGAAAAGTCCTGGAAGAAAAATTTATTTTCCAACTTGACGTTCTCGATCCCTTTGGAATTAATGAGCGCGCTTCATTCAGCTTAGTTATTCGCATTTCTCGTTGCCATGACTCCACCATAAAGGCATAGCACTCCAAATCCCATATAACCTCAACAAGCGACAATTCCTCATTTCGCTCTGCCACAAGGCTAACCGCTGAAATGGTCATCCATCCAATCTTTTTGCGGTGGTAATTCGACCTTAATCACCTTGTCTTAACGCAAAAAAAAATTTCCTACGAGCTTGTATTGTGTTGCTTGCAAATACGAATACAACGCGGTTCTCATCTTAAGAACTGCGAAAATTTGGTTTATCAACGGAGTTGATAATGTAAATTGACCACCGTACAGAGATTTGAATCTCTGTACGGTGGTCAATTTACATTATCAACTCCGTTGATAAACCAAATTTTTGTATACTACTTCCCCACCGACGCAGCACCACAGTTTCTTTAGAAACTACCCCTTCATTCTTAAGAACTGCGAGTGTCCCTTTCTAAAACATATACAGACTGGAAAGTGCTATATCACTGCAGCGGGCCGGGCCATTTGGTACATCGCACATTGTGATTATAGCTGAGTTCGATACACTTTGCCGCGACTCTGAAAGAGCCTGTGAGGGAGGGAGTTTCGCGTACATATATATTTCTCTTCTCCAGTTCAATTACTGGAGAAAATGTGTCTCCCCTCAAAACGACTTCGTCTCTAAGGGAACTCGTGCTTTTGTTCTCCTTTCATCATGCGAAGAATTTTTCAGCTCAGTTTGTTCCCAATTGATTGCTTCCACTCAGTGTTTTGTTGAAGCCACCTGTGTTTTCTGACTTCCTCTGTTTAAACCTAAGAACAGAATTACTATTAGCAGGTGCTAGTTGAACCCCAATGATTGGAATTACGTGTATTGGCCTCCACAGACGAGGCTAGTTGTCATCGACGACTGTTTACTGTCGACAAGTTAATTAAATCGACAACTTTTAATGTCAGGAAATGCGTCACGAACGAAAAGTTAAGTTGTCGGTAACAAAAAGATGAGGAACCATTGGCTTTAACAAATCATTTGCGTCGCTGGTAAATAGAGTTTAGTCATCGACAACTTGCTCACAGGCGGGAGAAACTGAGGGAGTTGTCGGTAACAAAACGGCCGCGTTTTTCCACTTATGTCCAGGTTTGACCCTAATTAGATGCACGCCCAATTTTGACATCCAACACAGAGTATCCCTTTAAGTCTAAGCATTTGCTACCTATTTTCAACAATAAGGTAAGGATAAAGGTTAGCGTTATTTTTAGCTTCGGGTAAATGCAGCAGTTAATCTTTTCTTAAAGAGCAGCATTTGGGGGACACTTTGTGACATAAATTGTCTGTATTCTGAGACACAAGTGATGTTGATGTTGGCGAGAAGAGCAAGGGGACACTTCGTGACGCTTATTGAAATCGGCGTGCATCTAATTAGGGTCAAACCTGGACATATCTTGATCAGCGAAACCTTTACAAATATTTCCAATCTTCACAAATAGTTGGATCTTTGACACTCTGTATAGAGACCCACCAGACACTGCGTTCGAAGATTCCGAAATTACATTTCTTATTCTTTTCGATTCTTAACTGTCTGAGAAAAATGATTATTAGATAAATAGATTAGTTAAATTATTTTTCTTTCTCTTAGTGAATGTGCTGACTGACAAGGGTTGGTCATGTATCGTACACAACAAGCTACTGGAGGTTAACATTTTTACCACAATTGTTTGTAATCTCTCAATCTGATTGGCTAATTTTCCGTTGTCGACACGAGTCTAAACAACGCTGTACGCGTCATGCTCGCGTCAATTTGTCACGTGTTGTGGACTCACTTGGCTCCGCCTCGTGAGTCCACAACATTTTGACCACTGTGCTGACGAATATCGTTGTTGATAAGAGTACAGACAACGCTGAACCACTTTCGATTGGTTAAATTTATCCTTCGGGTCTTAGTTCCCGGCCGTAACAACTATTGAAACCGTTTGACTGATTAACCATCTTACCTTTTACTTTCAAATGAAGCTTCGAAAAATTAAATTGACAGCAATTACTGTAAGACTTTGTTCTTACAATATTCTTTAACACGAGCAGCTAGCCGCTGAAAAAAGTTAGTTTTTCTTTCCGTGATCGTTGATCTTGCGATGGCGCTTTATCGCGACATTCGTTGGTTTACTTAAAGATGCATTTTTCATGTCGTTACTGCATTGTGTCTGGGGTGAGTCCGATCTCATCTTTAGTGAGTCACTATTATATATGAAAGCCTGCAAATACGTAATCTTTTTGGGGAAAAAAGAGGCGCGAGTTAGATTATGCACGATAAAAAAATGGAAGAGGCGAGGTAGGTAATGCTAGATGCAAGATATAGAAAATTCGGGATAAAGATGCGAGGTGCTAGGTACAAAATGTTAATTAAAACGGCTCTCCATGATAGGTATCGGAGAATCGAGGGAGGGAAGTCTTTGAAACAGGGAATCTCTAAAACGGGGAAAAAAATTCCAAAATGGGGTATCTAGCTCTAAGACTGGTGATCCTTAACAGGAAAAATTATTAAAGATCTGGCCCCAGTTGTTCGAAGGGTGGATAGCGCTACCCACTGGATAACTCAAATCAATTGGTTTTGCTAGTGTTTATCCGCTGGATCACTAGTGATTTATCGGATGGATGAGTTAAAGGCTTTCCACCTTTTAAACAACCGAGGCCTGATCTACTGCAAATTCTTTACAATATTGGCTCTCTTAACAAGAGTTTCTGTAAGGTTCTGAACTGCACAGTACTTTTTCAGCGGGCCCTTTTGCTCGGTAGAATGCGAAAAAAAAAATTGTTTTAAACGCCATCGTCTTGAACGAAAATTTGCCTTCTAGCGGAGACTGCAAGAAATTACAAAACCTAGCAAGTTCTCAGTTTTGCATTTACCGGCATCAGGTAAAGGAAACTTGATTTCATCCCATACATGTTAATTTAACCTGATCTGGCTGCCGTGTGAGTACATTTTCAGTGTTTTTTTCTCCATCTCCAACAGTCTTTGGGAGAATTTGGCTTTATATTTGGTCTTCATAATTGTCGTTAGTATAAATGCATAGGTGATTATACAAAATCGCGCGCTCTCATTGGCTCGCTATCTCGGATTATCAGCCGATAATCACCTCGACGGACAAAATGGCTGCCAGTAGTCGTTTTGCCACTGTAAGTTAAGATGATTTTCGCGTTGAAATGTTTTTTTTCTCTCTTTTTTGAAATAATCACCTGTGTAGTTATACTAAAAAAATTATTCGCCTCAGGCTCAGTGATTATCGGTGAATATTCACCTCGACTTCGTCTCGGTGAATATTCACCGATAATCACTTCGCCTTCGGCGAATAATTGTTAATTATCCACGCGCGGGACATTGCAGACAAACATGATTATTCCATAGATAGATTACTTTCTTTTCCCTTCTTGTTTTAAATACACTAAATTACTACAAATACTAAATTTCAAGGGTTGGTAAAAAAAATGGCTATTCACAACGGTGAATTAGGCCCGTTTCAAACGTCGAACTTTTCATGTATCAAATCTAATGCAAATGAGCGAAAACAATACATTTTTTTCATTTGCATTAGATTCGGTAGATGAAAAGTTCGACGTTTGAAACGGGCCTTAGATATTTTAATTCTTTCTTCTGTCCTTTGCATTAAACTGCCCTCAGGAACTATTAAACATTTTTACATCTTAACCATGAGTCATCTTACCTTTTAGTTCCAAATAAAGTGTTCCGAAACATTAAATTGACGGCAATTATTGAAATACTTAAGTTTTAATATTCTTTAACACGAGCAGCTGGCCGCTAAAAGAAGTTAGTTTGTCTTTCCGTGGTGTTTAAACTTACGATGGAGCTTTATCGCGACATTCGTTGGTGTAAAGTTGCATTTTTCATCTCGTTACTGCATTGTGTCTGGGGTGAGTCCGATTTCATTTTTAGTTAGTCACGATTACATATGAAAGCCTGCAAATACGGAAGCTTGTTGGGGAAATAAGAGGTGTGAGTTAGAAAATACGCGATTAAAAAAAAGAAAATGCGAGAGGAAAGTTAGGAAATGCGAGATGCAAGATATAGAAAATCCGTTATAAAAAAATGCAAGGTGCTGGGTAGAAAATGTTAAATAAAAACGGCTCTCCATAATAGGTAACGCAGAATCGACGGAGGGACGTCTTTAAAACAGGGAATCTCTAAAACGGGAAAATTCCAAAATGGGGAATCTCTAAGACGAATGATCTCTGAAAGGAAGAAATATTAAAGATCAAATCTACTGCCAATCCTTTACAATATTGGCTCTCTTAACAAAAGTTTCTGTAGGGTCCTGAACGGCACAGTACCTTTTCAGCGAGGCTCTTTTGCTTGGTAGAATGCGGGGAAAAAAAAAACTTATTGAAACGCCATCATCTCGAACGACAATTTTCCTTCTAGCGGAGACTGCAAGAAATTACCAAACCGTAGCTAGTACTTTTTGCATTTACTGGCAAAGGAAACTTAAGTTTCATCCAGGTTGATTGAACCTGATCTGGCTGCTGGATCAATATATTTTAGTTGTTTTTACTCCATCCCGAACGGTCTTCTTTGTCGTTATCTACTGGACATCGCAGACAAACATGATTATTCAGTAGATAGGTTAGGTTGTTTTTCATTCTTGTTGTAAATATACGCAATTACTTCAAATACTAAATTTCAAGGGTTGGTAAAGTAACCGGCTATTCCACAAGCTACTGTATGGAATCTGTAATTTACAAATTAATTTTATTGCTCTGTCCTTGGGATGTAAAATTTTGCAGCAAGGAACCATTAAATATAGTTTACGTCATAGAAAGTGCGGCGTACGGGGTTTTATTCACGAGTTGTTTGTGAATACAACCTCGAACAAAGCACTTTCTATGTCGTGAGCTGTTTATTACACATAAGACGAGAATTTTCCTAGAAATAGTTTTCTAAACGCAAATTAGAAACAAAAATTCACTAACAATAGAACCAAATGCAAATTTAATTTCAATGTACGACGTGCACGAGCTGCACGAACGATTGGCTTGGAAAGGCCCTTACGCTATCTTTGATTGGTTATACTTCCACACGTGAAAGAGCTGTACGCCATTCTGATTGGCTGTATAGGCTTTTTTTTACATGTGAAAATAAAGCGTATAGATTGAAGTACAAATGATCTTTATGGAATAATTAAATTCTCATTTTATTTGTAATAAACAGTTTTACATGTTAGCCATGAATCATCTTTAAGTTACCTTTTAGTTTCAAATATTGAAAGCTACGAAATCATCGTGATATTAAATTGACAGCAATTATTGAAAAAAACTTTAGTCTTTTTATTAACACGGAGAGCTGGCCGCTAAAACTAATTTGTTTTTCCGTGTTGATTCATCTTTCGATGGTGCCTTATCGCGACATTCGCTGGCCTAAAGTTGCGTTTTTCATCTCGTTACTACATTGTGTCTGGGATGTGTTCGATTTATCTTTAGTTACTAATAGTTGTGATTATCTGTGGAAGCCTTTAAAGCACATAAGCTTGTTACAGTAGCGGATATGCGGCATGAGAGATGCGAGTTAGAAAACTCTTGACGCAAGAGAGAAAATACGTGATATGGATTAGAAAATGCGAGATAAAAAATGCGAAATGCGAGGTAGAAAATGTGTGATAAAATATGAAAGATCCTAGTTAGAAAGTGCAAGATAAAAAATGCGGGATGCAAGGTAGAAAATGTTAAATAAAAACGGCTGTCCAAAACAGGGAACGGGAATCGAGGGAGATCAACTGAGAGTTTGTGTCGCAGCATTGTGGACGATGAATCGGTGATTTTACAAAGTCGGACACTACTTACAGTCAGTCACTCTTGGCTTTGCATTATGCGCTAATTTATCTTCATCTCTCTTGTTGTATTGTATGGTTTTCTGCATACATATCTAACCTAAATAGGATGTATCTTTTCCAAAAGGGTGATGTTAGGACAAACTTGAAGACTGATTTCCAAAGCCTCTAGCAAACTACTCTTTTACCCTTTAAACGTTCTTTACAATTTTTTGTGGTCTCAGTGCTCTTCAAGTTGGATCTTTGATGTATAACTATTACAATAGATAGTTGCTACGGTCATTTAAAAACACGTTTACAACGTGATGATGTGCGGCAAAAAATCCAGCGGTAAAGCAAATGACTCCAGCGATCCTCGTAAGAAATATGGAGTTTCACTTAAGGTATTTGTATTACTTGGATTATAAAAAATGATTCAGAGATTATTCAAAGGTACTATCTGGATGACGACATACAAACATACAAGTTGCATATTAGTTAGGAATAGGCAAAACCCACAAGCTACCAAAGAAATTCAAGGTTACTAGTGCTTACATTATAATCGACCAATTAGGGCTCATTAAAGACAAAAGTCATATTACTTGTAAGCATTAATTTTAACCAGTTAAGAACGTTGGCCAGTTCACGATTGGCAGTATCTTCTTATTAAATCAAATACATGATAAGTATTAAGGACTGTACCGTGCAATACGTCGGAAGATTGATATGGCTGCACCTCTGTCGAAAGAACGCTCCTTGAGAAAAAGACCAAATTAAAAGAGGAAGCTATATGGAACATTTTTCTTCTGTGAGGTCTTGGGAAAGTAAGAAAGAATTTTTGGTGCGCGAAACGGGATAAGACCTAGTGAACAATTCAAAATGCTTTAAAATTATGCCAATCAAATAATTGTTTAGTTAAATAATATTGATTGAAACAGGTCTTCTTACAATCAAGTATAAGAAAAAATATTAAAAGAATGCATTTAGGGTCAAGAATATTTTTTTTAAATTGAGGGAGGGAAGTCTTTAAAATAGGGATTCTCTAAAACGGGGAAATTCCAAAATGGGGAATCTCTAAGACTGGTGATCCTTAACAGGAAGAATTATTAAAGATCTGGCCCCAGTTGTTCGAAGGGTGGATAGCGCTACCCACTGGATAACTTAAGGTTATTCCTTAGTATTGCATTGCGCATCCCTACTGCGCACGATTTTCGCGTCATTAGCGCGCGCACATGAGCACGTGCGCATACAAAACGTAAGAGATTTCGCTCAAATTAAACCCGATAGCGAAATAAATGCTCCTATTCTCTCAAACGAGCACGGTGACCCCGATTTTTTTTTTCAGGTATTTGCGAAGAACAGTCTAAAAAAGAACATATTTGAAGAAGAAGAAAAATTTGAAAGTAAAACATGAAATTTTTTTGGAAAACAGTTCCGTAATGGGTGTATTTTACCCAAGGCGAGGACTTCAAGCTAACCACGGAACTGTCCCAAAAAGTGCACTATTTCCACATCCAGGAAATCAAAGTCGGCGTAAATGAAGCATTACTGGTTATGTAAATAAAAGAAGCTTTATTTTCAAAATAACATTTTGTGTCTTTGAAGTAACCAAGACTTAATTCTGTATGAAGGTGATTCGAATTTTTAACGCGAAAACAGTAAAAAATACCCCATTTTAAGAGCCTGCTGACGCGTAAACAAGCACAGTGACCCCATTTTTTTATTGAATTTTTTTAATGTTCATATCATGAATGTTAATTATGCCAAGTTTCCAAAAAAGTTTGATAGTAGAACAATTTCCATGGAATTACCTTAACTCACTTGGTTTGCTAGTGTTTATCCGCTGGATAGTGATTTATGGGATGGATAACGCAATCCACCTTTTGAACAACCGAGGCCTGATCTACAGCAAATCCTTCACAATATTGGCTCTCTTAACAAGAGTTTCTGTAAGGTTCTGAACTGCACAGTACTTTTTCAGCGGGCTCTTTTGCTTGGTAGAATGTAAAAAAAAAAGGCTTTAAACGCCATTGTCTTGAACGACAATTTGCCTTCTTGCGGAGACTGTAAGAAATTACAAAACTTAGCAAGTTTTTTTTGCATTTACTGGCATCAGGTAAAGGAAACTTGATTTCATCCCATACATGTTGATTTAACCTGATCTGGCTGCAGTGTGAATACATTTTCATTTTTTTTTTCTCCATCTCCAACAGTCTTTGGGAGAATTTGTTATATTTGGTCTTCATAATTGTCGTTATCCACTCGCGGGACATTGCAGACAATTAACAATTATTGGACGAGGTTGAGCAAAATATCGTGATTTTTCAGTGGCGAGCAGATCAATTATTTGCCGAAGCCGAACGTGCTGTATCGGGGTTTAAAAAGTGTTTTTAGACCCGATAAAACACGTGCGGCTGAGGCAAATAATTGATCTGCAAGACACTGAAAAATCACGATATTTTGCGATAACCAAGGTCAATAATTGTTTTATTATTCAATTACCGAGCTTGTTTTTTGTTTTCGTTTCCGAGAAGCCGTAAGCCCGAGCTGCCTTGCAAAGTCGAGTAATGGCACAGATCAATTGGTTTCCTTCTCAGCATAATTATATTTGTAGACTTTAAATTGTACTTACAGTCAAACGTTCAATAACACTAGGCATCAACAAAGCTGAATAATTTCACAGTTTTCAAAGCGTATCCCTGGCTTCAGCATAAAATCTCTTCAGTACATATGCATTCTCCAACTTGTCCTTCGCGTCGATGACACGCTTCTACCTTTCTTTCCTTGAGATATTTTCGAAATACGTTAAAATTTTGTTCCTTTTTTCGTATTCTCACTGTTCTTTCGATCAACCAAAGATGTCGAATCATTCTGTGACAGCTCGAGGAACCAATCTGCCATTTTCTCATAAGAGTGTGATTTCAATTGCGCATGAGCAGAATATTATTTGCAGCAAAACGACTGCGCAAGTCACTGATCCGTGGCAAGAAACGTAGGCTCAAGGGCGCGCTCATTCAAAAAGACTATTTGTTCGCCGGAAAATGACAGCCGTTGATTAAATGAAAAAAAAAATGTCGCTGTTTGAAAGATAAGGATTTTGTTACAATTTTTGACGAGTTTTGATGTTTCTCCAAATATTGAAGTGGTGTAGAAATTGTGTAAAAATTGTTTTCGCGCGGTTAATGCACCTTTCGTGTGACTATATGGTGAATGGAGGTAACGAGCGCTGCAATGCTAACTTTTTTGACAGTGTTGGCTTTTGTCGCAAGTTTCTCGTACGGTTTTTGCAAGTTGTTGGTTTTCTGAGAGGACCAGAAATTCCCATAAACCCTGTTTTGGCGATGTTCGGCCGGTGGAAGTGGTGAGAGCTTCGAACTTATCGGTGGAGACTAGTTCGCCGAGTGGTTGCGATACAGGACAATGCCTCTTTGTCTGTGTTGGTAAAGACACATTATAAAACCTTATGACGTTCCAGATACTCTCTATAATATTCTGAACAAGAAAGGAAGACAACTTGTGAATTATAGACCGCGTGGTGAATGGTGACACGCTTACAAAAGATATTTTGGCAAGCAAGCTGAAAGTGATATTAAAATGGAGTATGCAAAGATGCAAGAAGGCAAACTGAGCTCCACGTTTCCCCAAATTTTAATACGAATTTATAATTATCATGAAAGCAAAATACATCTTTCGCTCTTTACACAGCATCTTTTGTTAAATTTATAGAAGGGCAATGAAAGCCGGCCCCAACAGAAACTGAGATAAATTGGTGAAAAGATTATATACTGTATGATATACAGAGAGCAGGCAAAAAAGTGCTTCGCCCTGGAAAGCCCACTTAATGACATTAAACAGCTCAGAGAAAATTAATTTGCCCCTTGATTTGCTTGCCTTTTAAAATAAAAACTCATCAGATCCTAACCTGATCAATCAAGAGACGTCACTAATGGTTTTTTTTTCAGAAGGTAAATCCTTTTTTTTTTTCCCATATTTAACAATTGACAAGAAACTACAAAAATTTTACAAGGATTAGTTCAGACAACAGAGTGCATATTGCAAAACTGATCTAACCTTGAGACATTTCACACATGCATGCTACATTGTGCTTAATGAGTTTGAACAAAATCTTTAGAGCATAGACAACTAGGAAACATCCCTGAAAGGGGCATTCCACAAAATTAATATTTTCAGCTGTATAGCAAGAAGTTCACTCTAGCATTATCTGCAGACTGGCCTAGGTGGTATTATCCTAAAAGGATGATTGTATATTAAGTAGATGGAATCCAGTCATCAGTATAATACACAGGTGCAAAGGCTATTCCATGTGGGTCCAAATGCTTAACAAAATGTTTGTTTTTAATTTTAATTTTTTCTTTGACAAATTGTCATTTAATGTGTTTCGAGGTGTTCTGGCATGTAAACTAAAACCATTTCCGACGTCACTATATGTACCTGAAGCATTACTGGGTTGGCAACTCATCAGATCAAAAGCATTCGCAAAGTTTGGGTGCAGGTGCAAACAACATGCATTTGTGATCTTTTTGCTTCAATATGTTGTCCCCATTTTGTTTTATAAGTACAACATTTAAAGAAGTGGCAAGTTCTGTGCTGGTCCTAAAAGTTCATAACTGAAAAAAGGTTAAGGACTCTTATTCAGTTCTAAGACGAAACTGAAAAGTTTGACAATGTAAAGAGTACTCAGTAAAGACACTGCTAACTCAACAGCATTGTCTGGATTTCTCAGGGACTTTATCCAGACTTTTGTTCCACACTACCAACATGCACAAAGTGAACCCAATAACATTATTGTGGTTTATTGCTGAGAAAAAAAAAAGCTGAATTTCTTCTCGCTCCTTTTAGAGCTAATATTTCTCAAAACTGCCGCAAATAATACCAGGTGGATCCATCTCCCTAAGGACAAAAAACGAAAATGAATGTTATTGTCCATGAGATGCATATTAAAATGCTACAATCTACAATATCATAATAATAATATTATTTTCCTAGACACAGGAAATTGCACATATCAGTTTTTTATGGGGGCTGTGAAATTAGTACAAACAGTCATTCTTATTACCCAACCAAGACAAAGAAAACATGATGAGCTACCCTTATAAACATACTATAACCCACACATAAACCAATGACCCTCAGCTGTTTGCCTTAACACATGTTCTTAGATTTGAGTCTAATCATACTGTAATTTTGCCTTGGACGTTGGGTTGAACATAGATTTACAAATAATGGCCAGTCAAGGGGGAAAGCAAAATACCATCTTCCAAGTTTTGACATAGATGTTGACACCAAGTGTGTTGCTTTATTACAATAATGATAAATCATTATTATTTGGAGATTGTGGAACCTAGACTACAATTAAGTCGCTCGGGTGCCACTTTCAAGCAATATTTCCCAGTCAATAATCCTAGGATTAACAGGAAGCAGGGCCTGGACATTGCACTTTTATTTATCAAATTGTTCTTTTCCTCATATATGGATGTTCCATTAATTAACAGGCCAACAGTCTCACGAATATGGGTGTATCAGTTGATTGCAGAGGGTATTTTGGTGGGCAAGTATTTATGATTCTGTAATCAAGCCTCACTATGGCAATAAACAATGTTATTGATCACACTACTGAGCAACCAGAACTTCTTCTGAGTGTAATCTCAGAGGCCAGTCTTGCAACCAATTTACCTTTTCATTGAAGAAATGCCCTAAGACAGGGACAAAGACCTTCAATATTTACTATGTAGTCCTGGCCAGTACTTGTGTTCATTTTGACAACTTCACAAGTTGACAAGGTGTTTTCTTTTAGACAGCTGCCTTTATGGGGGAAGGCAGGAGGTTAAGTGGCTGTTGCAAAGTGGCAGCACTCTAAATGAACTGCTGCCTTGGTTCAAAGAGGAGGTTGACAACTTTCAAATAATGCTCTTAGAATATGTTACGTTTAATTAACACATTGTAAATATGATTGATTGTAAAGGTGATTTCAGAAAACCCTGCCCAAATTATCTTGTTGATGAAAACTGTAGAGATTGCATGTACAATACCCTAGTGTGGAAACTTACGTTGTGAACACTTCATGCCCTCAAAAACAAATATGGAACACTCACCGTAGCCTCCTTTAGTTTCTGCAGCGCATATTCCCAAACAATTTAACTGGGTTTGGATCTCATGGCCCAAAAATTCGACACAAATATGTTACACAGATCTGATGTGTCTCCTTAAATGGAATCACCATGATCTCACTTCCGAAATTCACACCGTCAAGAGTTATAAAGTGACACAGGCAGAAGACGAGATCAAACGATCGAAATGCACACTTTGCGTTCATTTGCACGATTTGTGCTCCCCATGGTGCGCATGCGCAGTCGTTTTTCAGCTCTGTCCATCAAAACACCTATTTGTTGGCAGTTACTTGCTGGTCACGTGGTGGGCAAAATGCATCGAATGATAAACATAATTAATCCATAAATAGATTAGTATGTTTTCCCTTCTTGTTTTAAATATACTAAATTTCAACGGTTGGTAAAGAAACTGGCTGTTCCCAAGAGTGAATTAGATATCTAATTCCTTCTTGCCACTAAGCCACTGGAATCTATAATTTACAAAATTAATTTTAGCGCTCTGTCCTTTGGACTAAACGTCTCCCCTCAGGAACTTTTCAACAGTTTTCCATCTTAACCAAGAGTCATCTTACCCTTTAGTTTCAAATAAAGTTCCGAAACATTAAATTGATAGCAAATATTGAAAAATTTAAGTTGTAATATTCTTCAACACGAGCAGCTGGCCACTTAAAGAAGTGAGTTTGTCTTTCCTTGATGTTTAATCTTGCGATGGAGCTTTATCGCGACATTCGTTGGTGTAAAATTGCATTTTCATCTCGTTACTGCATTGTCTGGGTTTAGTCCGATTTCATCTTTACTTAGTCACGATTATATATGAAGGCCTGCAAATACGGAAGCTTGCTGGGGAAGTAAGAGTTAAAAAATGGGGGATAAAGAAAATGAGAGAGGCGAGTTAGGAAATGCGAGATGCAAGATATGGAAAATCCGGGATTTCAAAAAGTGCGAGATGCCAGGTAGAAAATGCTAAATAGAAATGACTCTCCATAATAGGTAATGGAGGATCGAGGAAGGGAAGTCTTTAAAACAGGGAATCTCTAAAACGGGGAAATTCCAAAATGGGGATTCTCTAAGACGGGTGATCCTTAAAGGCTGGTTTTCACTAGCGACGGAGTCGGAGTAGTAGTCGGAGTCGTAAGAGCGCTTATGACCAAGTGAAAATCGAAGATCGGAGTCGTAAGCGAAGTCATAAGCTCGGGGGAATCGGAGCCGGAAGTATCAAAACGTTTCGAATTTCTTCCGACTCAGCTTATGGCTCGTTGGCTTCTAATCCAGTGAAAACTAGATTGTCAGAGTCGGAAGCAGAAGCGGAAGAACCAACCAATCACAATGCTTGGAATCGAAGATTGTGATTGGTTTATTCTTCCGCTTTTGCTGCCGACTCCGGCGATGCAGTTTTCACTGGATCATAAGCAACGGAGTCATGAGCGGAATCGGTGTTCTGCTTCCGACTGCGACAGTTTGATTTTCACTAGATCATACCGCTCTGCGCTTCTGATTACGACTCCGACTCCATCGCTAGAGAAAACCAGCCTTAAAAGGAAGAATTATTAAAGATCTGATTTACTACAAATCCTTTACAATCAAGAGTTTCTGGAAGGTCCTGAACTGCACAATACCTTTTCAGCGGGCTTTTCTTTTCGTTGGTAGAATGCGAAAAAAAAAAAAAGAAGTTACATGAAAGGCCATCATCTTGAACGACAATTTTCCTCCTAGCAGAAACTGCGACAAATTGACTGGCAAAAGGTAAAGGAGACTTAAGTTCATCCCTGTTGCTTGAACCTGATCTGGCTTCCGGGTCAATATATTTTCAGTGTTTTTTTTTTTTTCCTCCATCTCCAACAGTCTTTGGGAGAAATTGGCTTTATATTTGTTCTTCAATATTATCGTTATCCACTGGACATCGCAGGCAAACATGATTATTCAATAGATAGATTAGTTTGTTTTCCATTCTTGTTGTAAATATACTAAATACTACAAATACTAAATTTCAAGGGTTGGTAAAGTAACCTATTCACCAAGCTACTAGAATCTATAATTAAAAATTACTTCTACGGCTCAGTCCTTGGGATTAAACGTCTGCAGCAAGGAACTATTAAGCAGTTTTAAATGTTAACCATGAGTCACATTCCCTTTAGTGTCAAATAAAGTTACGAAATATGAAATTGACAGCAATTATTGAAAAAAACTTATAGTCGTAATATTCATTAACACGCACAGCTGGTCGCTAAACGAAGCTAATTTGTCAGTTCCTGTCAAGTTTCATCTTGCGATGGAGCTTTATCGCGACATTCATTGGTCTAAAGTTGTATTTTCCATCTCGTTACTACATGTACGTTGTGTCTGGGAAGTGTTCGTTTACTTAGTCATGACTATTTATAAGCTTGTAGGAGACATACGGCATGAGAGATGCGAGTTAAAAATCGCGTGACTTGAGATAAAAATGCGTGATACGAGTTGGAAAATACAATAAAATATGAAAGATCCTTGTTGGAAAATGCAAGGTAGAAAATGCGGGATGGAAGATAGAAAATTATGTTAAATAAAGACGGCTGTCCAAAACAGGGAACGCGAAATTGAGAAGAAGGGAAACTGACAATGGAGAATCTCTAAAACGAGGAATCTCTAAAAGGAAATATTATCAGAGTCTGATCAACTACAGGTTCTTTACAGGTAATATTGACTTCCTTAACAAGAGTTTCCGTAAGGTTCTGAACCGTACTGTGCTGCTCATTCACAATACCTTTCAAACTGACTTTTCTTTTTGTTTCTAAAATATGACAAAACCGTCTTTAAATTCCCTTGACCCCTCCATCTTGAACAACTGTTTCTTCTAGTAAGTTTTTTTTTTGCCCTTATGGGCAAACGCTAAACGAAACTTGAATTATCCATGTTGGCTTTACATCTGGCTGCCGGGCCAATATATCTTCATTGGTTTTCCCTCCATCTCGAACAATCTTTGGGAGAATTGGTTTCAGTTTCAGTTGCTTTTCATATTTTTCGTTATCCACTTTACATCTGTCTCGTTATGGTTTCTTTTTTGTTGCTACAGTCATATGCCAAAAACTGTATTACACAAGTTGCAATAAAGAATTGACCTTAAAACTAAGTTAAGACATTTAGGAGGCATCTGGGGACTATATATTGTCATCAATATTTAATGCCATTGAACACTAGTGCTTCCAGTTTTATAAAAATTCTTTGAAGGAGCTGTGAACAATCGTGTTTTGAAATATTTGGAAGCTACCAAAATATTGTTAAGTAGGCAATCGGTTTCCGGGAGAGTTACTGCCCATCTCATGCAATAAGCGAAAACACTTAGTCCAAATAAATTATGCGGGATCGCAACAGGGGACGCTCGTTGATAGTCGATCCGTTATACTTCGTTATCGATATTGATGATTTTTCTCGGAGAATTGCTTCAATAATTTTTTTTTTCTTTGCTGACGACCGCAATTTCTTCTTTAAGCATTGTGATCCAGGCGCCTTAATTGAAGAATTGAATGAACATTGAACTTGAAACTTTCTCGCACTAGTTTAGATCTCTTAATATTGAGAAAACCAAACTCATAGTTTTCAGACCTATGCCCAGTGATTTATATCGTGTAATTGAACAAGTTTAGAGTACAAAATTTCTAGGTGTTGTTGTTGATAAGGTTATTAATTTGAAGATTCATGTAGACTTTCAGGCATAGTTTGATGTTATTCTCGTTTGAAGAAACTTGAATGTAGCTCAGAAAGTTACAAATGATTCAAAGAGCCAACTTTT
>BLFP01004469.1:685475-687975 GCA_014634505.1 Montipora efflorescens | reverse complement strand
TTGGTAGTTACAACAAATTTTAATTCAAATACTAAGAGTAACGGAAAAATAACGGAAGTGACTCTAAATAATAAACTGAAATCTAATACGGTTCTTCGCGGATATTAAGACCGTTGGAATCAATTGTCCTGCCTTTTGAAATTAAAAAAAGCTTCCTTGGCCTTACGGATCCAGTCTCTGTTACAAAATAGTTTTTCGATAGGAATTAATTGCATGTCCTTAGAGATGTTGTGGGGAGAGGAGAGAAAATGTTCTGCGACTGTAGTAGGTTTGGATTTGGTGTTAGCGTTATCTAAAGTGCGGCGGTGTTCATTAAAACGGTCTTTTAAACGTCGTTTAGTTTCTCCCATGTAAACAAAAATAAATAAATCAATAATAATAATAATAATAATAATAATTAGTGTTAGAGGCAAGAAGACCGGACATGATTGTTGTTGAAAAGAGAAATAAATGTTGCAAAATAATAGATTTTGCAATACCATGATAGCCGTATTGAGGAGAAAAGGTAGTAAAGTCGAGAAGGTAGTAAAATACCGGGATCTAGCAAGAGAATTGAAGAAGTTATGGAAAATGAAAACAATGGTAATTCCTATTGTAATCGGAACATCTGGAACAGTTCCAAAGGATTTAAAGAGGAGACTAGAGAATAATGGTATAGAGACCAAAATAGACGAGCTTCAGAAAAGTGTTATTCTGAACACGGCAAGGATTCTTAGGAAGGTCCTAGAAGTTTGAGGAGACTTGTTGTCACCAAGCTTCCTGGAGTACTGAAGTTCCATTGGAAATCCAATGAGCGAAAACAAGATAATAATAATAATAATTGATGATGATGATGATAAGAAACCTTACCAAAAACAAAAGAAGCTTTCCAATGCCCTAAATACTTTAAACTGGAAGATTTTTCATTCCTGATCTCTGATACCTCCAGGATAACGAAAATTATAGAAAATTTGGAAAAAAAAAAGGAAGAAACTTGACTTAATTGCCTTGCTACGCGTGACAAATACCTTCTTTTCGGTTGATGATGTGCGGCAAAAAATCCACCGCTAAAGCAAATGACTCGGCAAGAATATGAAGTCTCACTTAAGGTATTTGTATTACTTGGATTATACAAAATGATTCAGATCTTATTTACTGGCACTATCCGGATGACGATATACAAACATACAAGTTGCATATTAGTTAGTAATAGACAAAACTAACAAACTACTAAAGGAATTCAAGGTTACTAGTGCTTACAAAATAATCGAACAATTAGAGCTCACTTAAAGTGGTACTACGACCAAAAAAACAATTCTTTTTTTTTTCTTTGGATTTCAAAACTATGTTAACTAAACACTAACTCACCCAAGTTTTAAGTTCTGATTTTAAAAAGACACCGGTTTATTTTAACTGGAATTTTCTTATTTATTTGTCCGCCATTACTAACTTTAAAATCTTGAGAGATAGAGAGCTGGGTCGAGGAGAAAATGACGTCAAAGACTCACTAGTTTAAGAATGCAACGCGTGTGTATGCGGCCGAATTAATATGCAGCACGGGAGTCTCGGGCTTCCAGACTTTTAAACCCGTGTTTTGCATATGTAATAAATTGTGTTTACACGCTGAAATTTTAAGCTAGTGAGTAAATGACGTCATTTTCTCTAGATCCAACCCTCTGAGGTCCAATCGGCCAGTTTTGAACGTGAGTAATGGCGGACCGTGAAATCCAAAACTTACACCCAAAATAAACAGCCTTTGGATAAAACTCAAATCTCAAAATTTTGCCAGTTAGGTGTTAAGCAAACACGCTTTCAAAATCTGAAGAAAAAAAGGAGATGATTTTTTGATCAGAGTACCACTTTAAAGACAAACGTCATATTACTTGTTAGCATTTAACCAGTTAAGAACGTTGGCCAGTTCACGATTGGCAGTATCTTCTTATTAAAGCAAATAGAAGATAAGTATAAATTTAAGCACTGTACCACGTGTTGGTATTGTGCAGTCGAATCGGGCATCATATAGTCTTTTTCTCACGTGCTGATTTTCAATTTTATTTTTGGTGCAATGCGTCGGTAGATTCATATGGTTGCTCCTCTGTCGGAAGAACGCTCCTTAGGCAAAAGACCAAAAGAGGAGCTATATGGAACATTTTTCTTCTGTGAGGTATTGGGAAAGCAAGAAACAATTTTCGGAGCGCGAAATGGGATAAAACCCAGTGAACAATTCAAAATGCTTTAGAATTATGCCAATCAAATAATTGTTTAGTTAAATAATATTGATTAAAACAGGTCTTCTTACAATCAAGTATAAGAAAAAAAAAATGGAAAGAATGCATTTAGGGTCAAGAATATTTTCTTAAATGAAGGATTGCACACTTCGTGTACAGGAAGAAAGTATGGATTTATTTAATTTTGTCACGTTACCTGTCATATAAGATTTAAGTCAGGCAAAAACATCGGCAAAAGGAAGAGTGGGGCCTTCAATAGCAAAACTGACTGAACACCTCAATTAAGCTTACCC
>BLFP01004469.1:671407-681407 GCA_014634505.1 Montipora efflorescens | reverse complement strand
TTCTCCACAAAAACTAATAAGACAAAGTTAATGGAATCGGCGCAGGCCAAAACCAACATTGTGTTCATGCTGAAGGAAGTGAACTTTGTTCAACGTTTTCCTCCAAAGAAGGCTTCAGCGAGAATACATTTAACCAGCAGTGAAAGACAATTCACTGCCTCCTGTTGTCTTGTTGTTTGTAATTACACTTAATGGATAACAAACGAAAACCTGGCAGTTTGCAGTAGAGTCATTTTTTACAGATGTGTTCACCTTTCTTGTTTAATGCTGGAATTTTTAGCGCTTGAATGGTAACGAATAAGCCTGAAATTGAATATTTCTGCGTCACAAGAGCGAGAGGGCCTGGGTTGCAGAAGGTGTAAGTGAGGGATTATAGGTAGTGACTTAAGTGTATCTAAGCTAGGTATAGCACGTGATTAGTCATTCGAGGCCGACACCTATTACCCACGATTTTCGAGATTTTGGACGTATAGTTAAGCGTCATCATTTATCTGTTACACAATTCTTAGTTTGCATTCACGTGATTAGACGGCCATGTTGGTGCACAAAACAAAAGTAAATTGTCGCTGGCGTTTTATATAATAACAAAGCCGAATTCCCAAAAGACGTTTTTTACACCAACATGGCCGCCATGACGTCCGAAGTATTTGCGGCACTGAATTTGGTTCGGGGAGGATACGTTTCCATTTTTTTCCCACAGGGTTTTTTGGTTTTCGTATCCGCCAGTGCCGCTACTTTGTGTATTGGATATACTTTCCTTGCTGTATTGTGTGTGAAATGTGTTTAGTCAATTTATGTGCGCCCAATAGATGTGGCTTTTTTCTAATATTCATGTTTGTAATGTTAAGACGGTGTGCGGCCTAAACGTCCGAAGTAAACCTAATCGTATATTCTCTCGTGTCTGTTGCGTAGTGAAACTGTAAGGTATGTTTAAGTCGTTTAGCTATAGGTCTCAATTATGATATTAACAGTATGCAAGTTTTTAATGACGCATTAGTGGTAAGAAAAAGAGAAAATGTATTTGAACTGTTGTTCTCACATCACAAGCAACTGATAACTTGTATTCCTTCTTTGCTATTCATTGGCAACTTTACACTTAAGGTGGCTAAAAACTAGTTTCAACACTTGAAAGAAACGTTCTTATTAGAAGAATATTCACACTACAAGACTTTATCACTTAACAGAAATGTTATTGTACCATATCAAGCAGAAATTATTGCTGAAAAAGATTCGGTCATTTTTGTGACGTAAACGTTACCGTGGCAACAGCTACTCATATCTCAAAAACGAACTCGGTGACCACCATTTTTATTTCTGAAATGTAATCAGCATGCCAGAATGAAACTTTCTGCATTCACAAACGAGGCGTTAACAAATAAGCTCCGTGATTTCAGTCATTTTATTCCTAACTGGGGCTCTTATTTGTTCAAAGAACTCTTCGAGCGGATGTCTAAAGCCATCGTCAAGTGATGGAAATGTATTTGGGTATGATATATGGCAATTTTCAAGAGATTTCTGGCTTCCAACATCTTCGAGCTGGCTATTCAGTGCAAACTTGGATTTTATTCATAACGGGGGCGTTGTTACAGAGCTATTGTGTTCACGGCCTTGGCATGCAAGCATTTTCTCCATTGTTTGCGCCAACTCATCTTCGTTTAATGGACCACTGAAGATCAAACTATTGTGTTCACGGCCTTGGCATGCAAACATTTTCTCCATTGTTTGCGCCAACTCATCTTCGTTTAATGGACCACTGAACATTAAACTGAGGCGACAAATGAGACCATGTGCCTACTATGCTAATTCAGTGGCGACTTTTCATATTGTATTGGACGTTGGTGATTTGGTATTTAAACTTAATCCGGGCCCCACAGGAAATGCTCACATAATCTCCATTGTTTCATCGCGAATTGAGAGCCGGGCTCATCCATGCATGAAGCCAGCACTTATAAGTGTTGAGCTTAATGCCATCTTTGGTAGCCTAGACAACTGGGCCTTTCAGTTATATAGTTTGAATGCAAGATCATTAAGGAACAAATCATCGGCTTTTGTGGACCTGGTATGTGATCTGAGGGCTGAGTTGTTTACGATATGCGAGTCCTGGCTCAATGATCTTGATTCTGCGATTTTAAGTGGGCTCACTCTACCCAGTTATTCTAAGCTTTACCACTGTCCGCGTGCAGATCGTAGGGATAGCGTGACTGCGCTATTATATCTGGTCGGTCTTGATGTAAAAAACGTGATTTCAGCCGAGCGGTCTTCGTTTGAAGTGTCAGAATGGCTTGTGGAGTTCGGAACTGTTCGTCTGCGAGTTTTCATCGTGTATAGACCAACATATACTGCGGATAATCCCATGACTACGAGTGTTTTCTTTCATCAATTCTCGGACTATCTCGAGTCATTAGTTATGCGTAATGAGTTACTGTTAATATGTGGGGACTTTAATGTTCACATGGACGTTCCGTCAGATGCCGACACCATCCGGCTCAAGGATCTGTTGAACCCTATGGGTCTGGTCCAGCGTGTTAAACGACCCACTCACATACATGGCCACACCTTGGATTTAATTATCACACGGCAGGCCGATGATATTGTGGATGGTGAGCCTCTTCCGGAGAGACGTTTCTCTGACCATGCTACCGTGATATGTAAGCTAAGGGTGATGAAGCCTGCTCCAAGAATTAAGCATGCTGAATACAGGAAACTCAAATCAATTGGCATAACCAAGTTGAAAATAGCTATTCTTAACTCCCAGCTACATCAAGACCCGCCTGATGATTTGAGCATGCTGCTCGACTGTTATAACACGACTTTAAAATCGCTATTAGACGAACACGCGCCGGTTTGTTCTCGTCATGTCATCACTCGACCCAGGTTCCCATTGTTTAATGATAACATAATTCAGGTTCGAAGGTACAGGAGGAAGGCCGAGGGAAGATGAAGAAAACTAGACTCCCATCAGATCTTGTAGTATTCAAAGTTAAGCGGAATTATGTTATACATCTGATGAACAAAGCTAGGTGTACTCGTTACAGGCATTTTATTGACAAGAACAGTGCGGACCAATCAAAGCTGTTCCGGGTTAGTAAGAGTCTATTAAATCTGCAAGAGGACAAGTCTCTTCCTCCTCATTCTAACGCCTCTGTTCTCGCAAATGAGATGGGTGAATACTTCATCCATAAAGTAGTTGCTATAAGATCAAAGCTAACTGGTGACGCGGTCCCTCATGCGGTTTCTACTGAGTGTGCGCCTCACGGTTCATCGAGTACTGATGACGTTGTCACGCTATCAGAGTTTCAATCTCTCTCTGAGGAGGCTGTAAGGAAGATGGCTGTGGCTTCCATGAAGACATGTGCTCTGGACCCTTTCGTCATCCATCTTGTTGCTTTGTATTGAGGAGCTACTTCCAGTGATTACTGAGATAGTAAACATATCATTAGAGCATGGTTACTTCGCTGACAAATGGAAAAAGGCCTTAGTACATCCTCTGCTCAAAAATCTGGTCTTCAATTGATAAACAAGAACTTTCGGCCTGTGAGTAACTTACAGTTCATGTCCAAACTTACACAGAAGGCGGTCGCTGTACAATTACAGGAGCACATGCGAGTCAATGGTATGTTTCCAGAATATTTCAAAGTGCTTACCGCCAACATCATAGCACTGAGACCGCACTACTTAAGGCGAAGAACGATCTTCTAATGGCGATGGATAAAGGTCAAGTTACGTTGTTGGTGCTTCTCGACTTACGCTCTGCATTCGACACCGTCGAACATGAGATCCTTGTAGATCGATTGAGATCAACATTTGGGGTGCGCGGGAAAGTACTTTCATGGTTTGAGAGTTACTGTAAGGGCAGGTCTCAGCAGGTGTCGATTAAAGGGACTCTCTCAAAACCCTTTAATTTGATGTGTGGAGTCCCCCAAGGGTCATGCTTGGGCCCGCTTTTGTTCACAATCTACGTGAGTAAACTGTTTCAGTTATTAAAACACCATCTGCCCTCCCTTCACTCATATGCGGACGACACACAGTTGTATTTGTCACTTAAGCCATCTGACACTTTCAGTGAAATTGAAGTTGTATCTGCCATGCAGAAGTGCATCTGTCATGTCCTAGCATGGATGAGAGAGGATCAGCTTATGCTCAATGATGACAAGACTGAGTTCCTGATTATAGGTACTCGCCAGCAGCTCTCAAACGTTTCAATCCAAAGCATCAAGGTTGGACAGGCTGAAGTCTCTCCTGTAGTCTCTGCGCGCAATACAGGCGCATGCTGTGATATGGGAACTCATATTACAAAGACATGTAGCAGCGCTTTCTATTACTTGTACAACATTTATTTATTTATTTATTTATTTATTTCGCCATACAACAAAAAAAAATAATTACAAGAAAAGAAATGTACTTATAAGTTGACCAGATAATAAAATAAGTAAGTTACTAAAGAACAATTCACAACAGACGTCATATTAGAAAATATCTATCCAGAGAATCAACTGAAAAACTAGTACATGCTTTTATTAGTAGTAGATTGGACTATTGTAATAGCCTTTTATATGGAATCCCGGAGTATCAAACTAGGAAACTGCAACGTGTTATGAATGCAAGTGCAAGACTTATTTATCGCGCGCCCAAGTTCTGTCATATAACACCTCTGCTCGCAGAATTACATTGGTTACCAGTGCGCGCCAGAATACATTATAAGATACTTCTGATAACTTATAAAATTTTGCACGGTCATGCGCCTAAGTACCTTTTAGACCAAAAGCCTTCGTGCTATAGCTTAAGACGTCATGACAATGACCCCTTTCTTAAAAGACCAATTGCGAAAACAAAGAAAACAATGGGTGAGAGAGCATTTCAGATAGCTGCTCCTCTTTTATGGAACAAGTTACCTAGGTCTGCACGGGAAGCAAGGAACTTAGAATCTTTTAAGACTATAATTAAAACATGTTTATGCAAGGAATCATTTCCGTTATGTCAGTAATTTTCTTTTACCCATTAGTCTTTTAGAAGTTCTTTCTACAGATGTTATTATTCTATGTTAGATTTTTAATGTAAATAGTTGGAAGCTTTATTGAAAGACTTGTAAGATTTATTATACAGGTGTAAGTTTAGTTATTAAGTAATACACTATTGTGATTCTCTTTCGAATATTGTATAGAAAAGGCCCAATATAAGTAACAAATTATTATGATTATTATTATTATTGAGACATGGCATCTGAAGCGAGAAAATCGAAGGTGAAGTGGACTGAGCGGATGATTAATGATCTATTGGAGTGCAAAAGGAAAGCGAAGGAGCTTGTGTCTTCTGAAAACCCTCCCTGAAATGAAAATGGAAGAAAGCGGGGATATCATGAAGGAGCTTTGGGACGAAATGGGATATGCACAAATAGGACTCAAGAGTCAAAATCTTCGCGACCAGGCTGCTAGACTCGAAAAAATTAATACCAATGAAACAGCGGGGAACGTAGAAGGGAGTGCTACTATGGATCCTGCTGTTTCGACAGCAAGAAGTGATTTTACTACCCAAGATTTCGCTGAAAACGAAAATCAAAGCATGCAAGATATCGAAGGAGAAAATGCTAATTCGACGGTAATAGACCTGGATTTGCATATTACAGAAAACGAACAAGGTGTTAAGGAAAGAAAGGATACAATAGGAAATTCATCGCAGGTTTTGAATGGTGTCCCAGGGTGCTTACCAGAATACACGAATATCAGAGGGCGCATACAGTCACCTGGGACCGAAATAGCGACGGAGAAATCATAACAACCAGCTCATCGCTCATCGATGGCGCGTATAATGAGATCATAACATGGAGAAAAAACACCTTGCTGGTCCCTGATATTTTTGATATGATATGATATTTTATTATTTATGCACGGTAAAATCATCAGCTAAGATTACAAACAATGCTAAAATCTAAATTACAAAAGGTAAAATTTTAAAATGACTACAATAAAATACAATTACTATAATACTATATTAATTCTAAAGCTGCTTTCCATGAATGCCGTGCTTTATACTAAAATATGTCTTTAATCAGATTTTTGAAAAGCCCAAGAGACTCTGCTTGTCTCGCTTTGAGGGGTAAGCTATTCCAGACAGTAGCACCTCTATAGCTGAAGCTGCTTCTATAATAATTTGTCCGCGGAAACGGAACATTAAGCTTTCTCTCAGAGTCTCTTAAACTATAAACAGATTCGCGGTTTGTAAATTTAGAACATAGATATTCCGGTGCTAGCCCCTGAAGACACTTATAGACCATTGTGGCCAGCGCAATTTGTTGCTGGCTAACTAGATTTTTCCAGCCTAAAATTTTGAATAGCTCGCTAGCATTTGCATCAAAATTAGAGAAGGTCAAAACTCTGGCTGCTCTATTTTGCAGTTTTTGTAATTTGTCATGTAACGTGATACCACAGTTTCCCCAGACGACATTGCAGTAGTCAAAGTGCGGTTGAAGTAAAGCGTGATAAATAGAGCGCAATGTCGTCTGGGAAACGAGATGCCTTATACGTTTGAGGGCTCCAATTCCAGAAGCTACTTTCTTTGTCAGTTTATCGACATGGCTACTCCAGTTAAGATTATTATCAATAAGCACGCCCAGGGATTTAGCAACAGAAACTTGAGTGATAGGAGCACCATTAATCTCGGGAATTGGAGGATTTGTGAGAGCATACAACCTCTGCCTTGATCCAATCAGCATAAATTCGGTTTTTGTCATGTTCAGGGTAAGTTTGTTTGCTATCAACCACTTTTTAACATTTTCTAGATCATGGTTAAGTCTTGATTCTATGTCGCCTGTATTGTCACCCGCATATGTTAGGTGGGTGTCATCTGCGTACATCCATGGCATACAATTCGTTAGACAGTTTGGCAGATCATTGATATATAGCAAAAACAACAATGGACCCAAAATAGTCCCTTGAGGGACGCCGCAACTTAGTGAGCAAGTTTTAGAAAGTGATCCATTAATGGAACACTTTTGAGTGCGGTTGTCCAAATAGGACTTAAACCAGTTGTAAGAAATGCCATGTATGCCGTAATTATTTAATTTAGATAAAAGGATCTCGTGATTAACCGTATCAAAAGCTTTTTTTAGGTCTAGGAAAACAACAGCGTTTATTTTTCCTCGGTCAATGTTGTAAGCCCAAGTATCCGTAGCCCCAAGTAAAGCCGTAACGGTGGAATAAATAGAGCGAAAACCTGATTGGCATTTACATATTACGTTATGCTTTGTTAGGTACGCATATAATTGGTTATAAACTATTCTTTCGAACACTATGGGAAACTAGGACGCAAATTCGTCGGCCAGTTAAGCAAGCATATCAACGATAGGAACAATGGTACGGCCATGCAACATCTTGCTCTAAAAGCCGCCATTGTTCTTTTACCTCTAAAAGCTACAAAAACCTAGCCAGAAGTCGAAAGCTAAAGAACAGCAAGAATGTCTTGAAAAGCGGCTAAAACTCTGGAGAAATGGCGAAATTGATTGCCTATTGCGAGAGGGGCGTATGATCCAAAGGCGCATACAGAAATCATGCAAAAAAGATCCGCCAAATAAAGCCAAGATTTTTGCAAAGCTGGTGATGGAGGGGCAAATCAATTCGGCGCTGCGCTATTTAAGTGAGAATGCGGAGGAGGTGTTTTACCGCTGACCGATGTTGTGATGCAACAGCTCAGAGAGAAACACCCGGAGGCGCAGGAAGCGAAGTTAGGCTCACTGTTGTTTGGACCAGTTGAAGATGTCCCTGACTCAATTTACCAACAAATTAATGGCGAGATGATCAGGGAAGGTGCCCTAAGAACTAAGGGATCCGGCGGACCCTCGGGCGTGGATGCTGTGGGCTTTAGGAGAATCCTAGCTTGCAAGTCTTTCAAGAGATCAAGTACTAACTTATGTGACTCTCTTGCTATATTAACAAAGAGACTTTGCACAGAATATGTGGATCCGCTAATCATTGAGCCTATTTTAGCGAGCCGCCTTATCCCGCTGGATAAAGGTAATGGTGAGGTTCGCCCGATTGGTGTAGGAGAGGTGATCAGAAGGATTATTGGCAAAGGTGTTTCTAGAGTGGGAAAACAAGATGTGATTGACGCATGTGGTGCTACACAAGTGTGCGCAGGTCATGAATCCGGCAGTGAGGCTGCCATTCATGCGATGCATAATATCTTCGAGTCGGATGAAACAGACGCCGCGTTACTCGTAGATGCATCGAACGCTTTTAATTCGCTTAATAGAGCGACAGCGCTGCACAACGTTAGAGTTCTATGTCCAATAATTGCCACCTACGCAATAAATATCCTACAGAGCGCCTGTGCGACTTATTGTTACTGAAGAGAAAGAGCTCTTGTCTTCGGAAGGCACTACACAAGGGGATCCATTAGCTATGAGCTTATATGCAATCAGTCTTCAACCCCTGATTACTCTCTTGAACCTTCGTAGTTCTGCAAAGCAGTGCTGGTATGCCGACGATGCCACTGGAGCGGGTGCGTTGACAGACATCAGAAAGTGGTGGGACGAGCTGCTGGCAGCGGGTCCAGCTTTAGGCTACTATCCAAACGCAAAGAACTGCTGGCTTGTGGTAAAACCAGAGAATCTGAAAGAAGCAAATGATGTGTTTGCGGGAAATGGAATAAACAGCACCATGGAAGGGCGCAAACACCTTGGCTGAGCACTCGGACAGAGGTCGTATCTAGAGGAGTATGTCGGCAGCAAAGTAAAGGAGTGGATCAGTGAAGTAACTTTACTAGCAGAGTTTGCAACCTCTGAACCGCAAGCTTGCCATGCAGCTTTTACATTCGGGCTATGGCATAAGTGGACTTACTTCATGAGGACCCTGCCAGATATTGAAGATCTCTTGGAACCACTCGAGCGTGCTATCTCAGATGCCCTCATACCGTCACTAACAGAACATAACTGCTCTGTGACTGAACGAATATTCAGCATCCATCAGGATGAGCGCTCCACTTGTTGGTAAGATAATGGCGCAATCCCATGGGACCCCAGATGATGCAGAGGTGCGAAGGCTGATGTATGCTGTTCGAATAGAAAATGCTGATCTGAAGGGGAAGCTAGAGGAGCTGAAGGTCTCTCTACCAGTAAGGACACAAAGAGCCGTAGACCTGGCATGCGAAAAGAGCGCCTCTAGTTGGCTTACTGCAATTCCACTGAAAGACTTAAATTTTGACCTAAGCAAGCGGGAATTTCGTGATTCGCTGAGGCTACGCTATGACTGGCCCATTCCCGATAGCCTATCTGTATGCGTATGCGGCTGCAGCTTTACTGGGGACCACGCCATGATATGCCAGCAAGGCGGCCTAATCATACCACGTCATAACGAGATACGTGATCTGGAGGCGGAGCTACTAGATATGGTTTGCTATGACGTAGTAATTGAGCCCACCTTACAACCCCTTTCCGGGGAGGAGCTCAACAGGGGAGCAAACAAAGCACCAGATGCCAGTCTCGATGTGCACTGCCGTGGATTCTGGGAGAGACAACGGGCCGCCTTTTTTGATATACGGGTATGTCACCCGAATGCGGACTCGTATATAGAGCTTAGCCCCAAACAGATATATAAATTGCACGAAGATGAAAAGAAGCGGAAATATGCATCCAGAATAATAGAAGTCGAGAATGGCACTTTTACGCTCTTGGTTTTCACCACAACAGGAGGTATGTCTCAGGAGTGTCAGCAGTGCCATTCCAGACTTTTCGAGCTCATCTCTTCAAAGAAGCAGGAGGACTATGCAACAACAATCGCATGGATTCGAACGAAAGTGTCCTTCGCCATCCTGTGGACTGCCCTAGTTTGTTTGAGGGGAACAAGGTCACGAAGAAGAAAGACAAATATACAGGAAAAGGACTTAGAGATAGAGAAGGGACTTGCTGGACTGACATAATTTATTAAAGAATGTTTATGCTTTCTCCTGACTGATTTTTCTCTTTGATACATAAGACTTCTTATGTACAATACGTTTTTAGACCAATATG
>BLFP01004469.1:663907-666407 GCA_014634505.1 Montipora efflorescens | reverse complement strand
ATAGGGCTACATGTACTGATTTAAGCAATTGCCTGTTATAGACACTTATACCACCTATTTGATGGCTCCAAAGGGATTCGCTATAACCCGTTGTTCAAATATAAATTAATTTCATTCATTGAGTTCATCACCGGAACAAATGAGCCCAACAAATTGACCTGTTCCCAACTGAGTGGCTTCAAAGCTCAATTTGTTGTGCATTGCACCAGCATCGCAGAGGTCATGAGTTTGAATCCCGTTGGAGCCACCTGATTTTTTCAGGTGACTTAATAAGAGACAATTGCTAAAATTGTGCAGATGAGAGAGAGGGTCACTTCCCTCTTTCGTCTAAAGATTTTTCTGCGTGTAACTTTACAAAATGAGGGGTGGTCCACAGGGGTAGTCCATGGACCGGGTCCATGAAGGGGTCCATGTTTTGTATGCGTCCGGGATTTATTGACAAAATGAACTTGTAGTAAACTTCATCCGGAATGTAATTTCTCCGACCCTGAGATAATTAATTGAATCAGTTTTTGTGGAAATATTCGTAACTCAAGGGAAAGACATCATTGTCGGCTCTGTCTATATATATATCACCTAACTATCACGTAAATGCTTTTTAAAATAAATTTGATGATGTTCTTTCCGTTATTTCGAAAGACAACAAATGTTGCTGTGATGGGTGATTTTAATTTATATTAACTTCAGTAGAATCATCATGTGCGCACTCAGGACTTTATGGAATGTCTATTTTCACACGCTTTTTTACCACTCATATCGAATCCAACTCGCCTGTCTTCCTATTCTGCAACATTAATTGACAACATATTTACCAATCATCTCTCAACACTTGTCTTCACCGGTATTGTTCTCAATGATTTATCGGATTATTTTCCGATGAAGTTTTGCCGCACAAAAGTGAGAAGAAACTTTTTAAGCGCTCGTTTAAAGAAGACAATTTAAACAAAGTCAATGAATCTCTTACGCTCGCTGATTGGTTGAAACTTCTAAACACGGATGACCCTAATGAATTCTACAGTATACATAAATGAATACTCGAGGCAATTTGATTCCTCCTTTCCAATAAAATGCATTAAAGGCAAGCAAATGAACAAGTTTAGGTCTCCTTGATTGACCCCAGCCATCTTGAAATCTATAAATCGGAAAAATAGTCTTTATAAAAAAATAATCAAATCACCCAGTAAGTCTTGTGAACTACAATATAACACGTAACGGTATAAAAATAAACTGAACCACATTTATTCGCATTGCCAAACGCTCCTACTATGATAATAAGGCCTAGAGCAAACGTCGAATCTAAGTCGAATTTAATTCGTCGAACTTATTTATTTTGAAATAGGCGCATGAATGGTGCGACGTTTGCTCCAATTAAATTCGACTCAAATTAATTTGTTCGACTCTAGCATAGATTCGACTTGCCAAGTCGGATAATGCGACAGTGGTTCGGCGTTTCAGCAAACGCCGCTCTAAACACGTGCTGAACTCAATTCATAAATCATGCAAATTACAAAATAATTGATTCAAATGTGATGGACTGAGCAAATGTCACAAAAATACATACTCCCCCATCTGTCAAACTCTACTTTCCCCCATGACGAGCATGCGCTGTACAAAGACAGTTTAACTATAGAAAGTCATTGCTGACATCGCACAGCGTGATGGAAATGTGTTATTCCTGTTTCGTGGACACTAAATATAAATGTTTGAGATGCGAATTGCCTATTTGCAATAAATGCTCATTGTTTGAAGAAAACCAGGACGTTGAAGGATGGACAGCCGGTAAAAGCGTTGCATACTGCGAGGCTTGTGACAGAGACCTAATGAGAGCCACGCCGGGCCTAACGTTGTCTGAAGAGCAGAGTATGGGCAACTCCAGGTCCAATGAAGAAACCAGGTAAAACTATTCTACCACGATATTATAAACATGTTTATTTGCATTTTCATGGTTTTTAGCGTTCGATACCATGTCCGTAAAAAACGCGCACGCGCGCTCAAATAGACAGATGCACGGAAGAATTCAGTGTATTTGATATTATTATTGCCTATTGGAAGAAAGAAAGGAAATTGTTTTGATTGTAGCTATTTTATCTTTTGATAGGAAATAAATTAAAAAACCGGAAGAAACAACGACATCAGAATGTCTTTTGAAAACAGTTTATTGCACGTTTCAGGTCTTTAGAAACAGAAAGGGACGGTAAAGACAATGATAAAATGGAGTCACTAGAAGAAGAAGAACAACAAAAAGAAAAGGAAGAAAAGGAATTCGAAGAAGAAGAAGAAGAAGGCCGCGAAGCGTGGACTCAGGGGTTTATAGAAACAAGATCTTGTTGACGATCTGGTTGATATAATTATCACTAATAATTACAACCAAAGAAAGCTGATTTTTGTAAACACCAAAAATCAGCAAAAAGGAAAAGTTTACGAAAAAGTGCTCAACGAATTGAAGAGCAGGGCAGAGGGCAAGGGGAGTAGCGTCCCTTTCACTGTAGCCCAGGTGCGC
>BLFP01004469.1:651407-653907 GCA_014634505.1 Montipora efflorescens | reverse complement strand
TTTCTTTACTTGAGTGCCACTCCTACCAATTTGGTTCTTGGGGAGTTCGCCGTTTCTGTAGAAGAGGAACGAGTTAAAATAATGGCGAATTAAAAAAAATGAATATAGTTATATTTTCAAGTTACGTTTTCGTTGGTGTTGCCATCGTCGCTGCTTAAGTTCCCTAATTACAATTAGCACAGGAACTGAATACAGCTCACTCGTGTTTTCTTGTTCAGCTAAATGGAACTCATGACAGTGAGGACGAACCCCCAGACTTGCCATTTTTCACAGGAAGGTCGAAAAAGTGCTCTGTGGACGAGGCGTAGCTGATTTTGATGAATTTATTCAGCAAAAAATCCCATATAACCTTGCGGTCTTGCCTTGTAGCTTTATGATTTGATCCGACAACGTTAATTGAAATAGCTGTATATTAAAAAGACAAATTATGTTATCTTTAAACCAAGACACAGAATCGCTAATGATGATTTTAACATATCCTTTGGAATTGAATTACTAAAACAAACAAGCGTAACCAAATTTCTGGGTGTCTATCTTGATGAGCATCTTACCTGGAAGCATCACACAAGTTTTTTATCAAAGCAAATCGCAAAATCGCATCTCGATTCTACCTTTCTTCAAGAACCAAGCTAGCCTTGTACTACTCACTAATTTATCCTTACATGCATCCTTATTGTAATTCCACTTGGTCTTCTACATATGTCTCCAATATAAATAGAATATTCTACTTGCAAAAGCGCGCTGTGCAAGCAATAACAAATTCAGATTACCAAGCGCATTCTGATCCTTTATTTGCGAAACTAGGCATCATGGACATTTTTCAATAAATTCATTTCAAATTTCAAAGTTCAAATTTCAAAGTTCATGTTTTAATTATTATCACAATCAGTTAGAGCGAGTTTCAATTGAGTGTCGTAAAACCAAAACCAAAGTAATTACTTTGGCCAATCAAAAAAAGACGGAGACAATCCGGTAAACCAATCAAAACTCGAAGTAATTACACGTAGCCGACACAAAGCGCGTGAAAATGTGCACGCATGAGCCACGATTGGTTTTGGTTTCGCATTTGATTGGTTGAAAAAATGGCGCGAGAACTTTGAACCAATCACTGAGTGAAGTAATCATAAACCAAAGTAATTGTCTAATTACTTTCGACACTCAATTGAAAACCGCTCTATTGCCTCCGATGTTTTTGAATTGATTTGAAACAAGCCGCCAAGTGCACAATTACGGTACTAGAGTAGCCAACAATTATCGGCCACATTTTTGTCGCATTGACATCAAACAATTTACAATTCTTTATCAAGGTCCAAAAATCTGGAACTCTCTTCCTGGATCAATTATTAATTCATCTAGTTATCTTAACTTTAAGAAAAATATGTTAGGGTTTCTTTAAAAAAATAACTGAGTTACTTATGTTGCTCAAGCATTGCGTGAGATTGTTTACATTAATGATAGACATATGAGGAGGCCCCTCTTAAAAGCCCAGTGGTTTCTTGGGGTCATTGTAATATCCATCCTTTTTTTAATTATTAATGACTTTATTCTTATTATGGATTGTCTTTGTAATGTTATTAATTGTGTGGCAAATAAACATTCATTCATTCATTCATTCATTCATTTATTCATTCAAGAGACATTGGTAGACTAACTTAATTACCATCAAAAAGCAGAAATATTGTATTTTTTTTCCTGTATTTTAGATTTTTGATGGAAATAATGACGAGAATACAGCAAAGAAAAATGTTCTAAGGAATGTACTAATAACAAGGTGGCTACGTTTCGTGGTGAAAGACTACAACTTAGGACCTTGTATGAGGACGGAGGTGTATGGAGTGAAGCAAAAACCAGGTAATCCAACCGATAGCGATATTTCTCGTTTACAAACATTGACGTCACATTTCTTTTGATATTCAAATTTGCCAACCACGGAACAAAAGAAGTCATTGTTTCAGCAACCAATTAGGTTCTGGTTGGCATATTAATAACAATGGGTGACATCACGAGAAACATCTCTATACTAGTAATAATAGTAATAATAATAATAATAATAATAATGGTGACGGTGATGATGATGATGACGATGATGAAAATAATAATAATAATATAATAATATGGAGTGCAGATCTCTGTCTCGTCCAAAAGCCTCGCGCGTGAATATCCAAACGGGCATCAGGGGCTTTGTTATCGCCATGATTTAAAGTCTCCTCAGTGAGCTCCTGAAGGAGCGGCTCTACTTTCACATCATTACAGACCATCCTTAGCATCTCTGCTTCCAACTCACGAAGTTCGTTATGGCGCTGGATAATGAACCCGCCGCGCTGACACACCATTGCGTGATCCACGCTGAACTGAACACCGCATGTGCAGATCATGGGTGTGTCCGTTATTTCCCAGTCGTATCGTAACTTGATTGCATCTCCAAATTCCTTTTTATTCAGATTGTAATCTAGATCTTTGAGAGGAATCACGGTCAACCAATTTGATGATCCCTTCTCGG
>BLFP01004469.1:618907-643907 GCA_014634505.1 Montipora efflorescens | reverse complement strand
TGTGCCTTGAACTATTACTCATATAGAATTGCGGTAAAATCTTCTCCTGTCTGCTTGTGTGGACAAAGTATTGAAGATATAATGCACTTTTTTTCTTCATTGTGCTATAAATTCTGCCCTGAGAACTAACTTTCTGACCTCCGCTGCTCGAATTGTTCCTTCCAGATGGGATCGTCTCTCAGAGAAGGAGAAAGTTGGGTTGCTTCTTTTCGGTTCTGTTAATTTAATAGAAACAACAACAAGAACTGTATTTTGGATTGCAAGAAAGTCGTAAAGGATTTATAATGAATGTCGTTATTATGCAGAGGGGCATTGGCCAGTTGATTAGTAGTGTAAGCTATATTATATGTAACTTTTTTCGGTTACTCATGGCCATAGGGCTTGCATTATGATTAGTTAAATTTAGCATATTAATACTTTAAAAAAAAAAAAAAAAAGAACTGTCAGAAAACATTATAAAATACGGTGAGAAATAGCTACGAGGTAATGAATCTCGTCAAAAATGGAAAGACATCTGTTGCTTCCGAGAAGCGCATGCAGCACGTAATCATCAAGGCAGATCCATGTTGTAGGTGCTGTGGTCCATCCTGGTCTTGTTGTAACAGATTACTCCATGTGATAATAATGGATGAACTATTGTGTTTTAAGCAAGTGGGCACGCATAGTTCATGGTTGAGTGCTTTCTTCCAAACCAGGACTGTGACTTGCAGACAAGCTTGTGTTCGTCAAGGTCACCTGCGAGTTGCTTGTGGATTAAGATAACACAGTTAGTCCGGTTACGGGGCGGTAATTTTTGGGATCGTCTTTTGCACGTGACTTGTGAAAAGGGGTCACCTTCACTTTTTTACCATGCTGCGAGGATCACAGTTTGTTAGATAGGCAAATTAAAGATTATGGAGTATGTGGTAGCAAGAACATCGGATCCTTCTTTAAGTAGCCGAGATGGACTCTGGTTAACCTTCCTTACTTTTAATTATTTACGTGCCTTTCTGGTATTGATGATGATCGCTAAAACGATAACGATAATGATGATGATTATGTTGATTATGATGGGCTGATAACATGATTCTGTTCGAATTCCTAACGTAGAGAACATTGTGGCGGGGAAGAGCACGACCCAGTCCTCCATCTACAGTGACCAATACTCTAATGGCACATCAGACAAAGCAGTTGATGGGAATCCTGACCAGGAATTTAAGAATGGACACTGCTCACGTACTTTAAAAGATAATCCAAGCTGGTGGCGAGTGGATTTGAGCAGTCCTGTCCAGGTCTTTGAAGTTCGCATCGTTATTGGGAATTCGCCCTCGTCTGACGGGTCAAATGTTACAAGGAATCAAGTCTACAATATAACATTGGGTGAGAGAAACACTTGCAGAAATCTGCTGTTGAAACATAGTGAAGTGAGCCATAAATTTAAGAACAAGAGACTTTTAAGGCTTGACTCCAAGAGAATCATAAGTCAAATGTTTTGTTATTTACTGTAAAGATTTACAGATTTCAAAAGCTTTTTGTGTGCTCCAATTAAGAATTGGTTCATGGTTAGTGTGCGTATATGGAGTTGTGGAAGTTATGAGAGCACGATAGAGGCGTAAGAGTTGCTCGAAGCGATTGCCGAGGGCAACTCTAGTATCTTGAGTGCGTTCCGAACTTCCCAAGTGCATCCAATCTCGTTCCCAGAGCCTCCGTTACCTTTTTCCAGCGGAACGGGTGCGTGAGGCTCTGGAATAATCCAAAACCGGAACCAGAAAACTCTGGTTCCGGTTAAATAACTGCGCGTGCGTGAGGGGAAACGGTTAGAAATCAACAAAAACATCAGGCCACAGTTGTTCAAACGATAGATAGCGCTATCCACCGGATAAATCACTACCCAGCGGATAAACACTAGCAAAACCAATTGAGTTATCCAGTGGATAGTGATTTATCCAGTGGATAGCGCTATCCAGCATTTGAACAACTGGGGCCTGAAGCTTACCTTGCCACGAAAGCGCTTATTTTTCACTCGCGAGATGTACACATGAGTATAAACAGATCTCGTAATACACTCGAAACGTTTAAACTTTGGAGAATAAGAAATAACGGGAGCAATTTTTTCAATGGATAATTATGTGGCTAAGGGACTCATTAGAGACCTTTTGGCTAACTCGTCAAACATCGCGTTTGAAGTCCCGCTAGAATCAAAATGATGGTTGCAATCTGGGAATCCTTATGTGACATATGGCCAGATTGCCATCATCATTTGATGCAAGCTAGACTTCAAACGCGATGTTTGACGAGTTAGCCGAAAGGTCTCTGATGAGTCCCCTGGTAGGGATGAAACATACGTATGTAAGGCTAGCCGCAGAATTATCCATTGGGAAATTCTTACACTTTTTCAATTTTTTTCAATCAAAACAAATTTCAGCATCTGGTGTCACGCAAGTGACAACTAGGAAATTCGGAATACTGTATTTTCAAAAACAAAAACGTTACGGAACTGGTAAGTAGTAAAAACATTTATTTCTAGATTAACTTCGACCTCGTATAGATAAAAATCCGGAAGAAAGCATAATTTTTATTTTAGAATTTGAAAATGCAGGGAATGAAACAGTTTTTCAACAGCCAATCAAATATGGCCTCTTTTGGATTTGACCAGAGTCTCTCTTTTCCGACCGATGGCCAAGGGAACGATGCCTCTGGGAACGAGATTAAAGTGTACCCAGAACTTAATATTTGAGTATATGCACAGCTAAAGACATGAACCAATTATTTTATAAAAGCCTATTAAATTCATAATTCTTATCATGGGAAAAAGAAGCAAGTAAACATTTTATTGGTTAATTGAAAACACACCACTTTGAAAAACAAGTGCACTGGAATTGGTGTGAAAAAATGCCCATAACGTTTGATCTCCTCTCAAAAGAACTGACTATCGATAAAAACAAAGCGGAAAAAATATGTCTTCAATCTATAAAAGAAGTGACAAGTTCTGTAAAAAAATATATTTCTTTTTGACTCAACGGCTTGCTGAGTTTGGACGTTTCAAAACAACATTTACATTCAAAACAGCATTTACACTGGATTGTGCAGTTGGTGAAAATAGGATAGTTTGGTGTCATGTTGTCTTGCGTGTCCAGCAAACTTAGTTTCTTGACCTCACTACGGAAAGTATCAGTAGTAATTTAATAGCAAGGTGAAGCTACTTTTCAAAGCTATTAACGATGTGCACATTTTTGCATTAGCGGTAGTCCCGTTGCCCATACTCGGACAGGTTACTAGTTACTAGTATTTTCCTTTTCAAACGATATGTAGGTTTGACCCAAACCAACTGTAGTCATTCCGTGGCGTTAAACTATAGATTTGTGTATAGCGAATTTCACCTTCATTTCACTCGAGCTCCACGGTCCATCTTTAGGTCAATGATCGCTTTTTACTATTTGACAGCAAAATATCTATTAACTTTTATGGTTTAAATTTAACCTTTGAAAGAATCGAACTTCTTGATTAATTACGTATAAAATTTATTAAAGTGCCCCTGTGATTTAAAAAAAAAATCACTTCCTCTTTTTCTTCAGATTTTAAAAGTGTGTTTGCCTAACACCTAACTGGCAAACTTTTGAGCTTTGACTTTTATCCAAAGGCCGTTTACTTTGAGTGTTAGTTTTGGATTTCACGGTCCGCCATTACTCACGTTTAAAACTGACCGACTAGACCTCAGAGGGTTGGATCCAGGGAAAAGAAACGTCAAAGGCTCACCAGCCTAAAATTTCAGCGTGTGAATGCCGCCTATTATATGTGCAAAACGCGAGTTTAAGAATCTGAAATCCCAAAAGTCCAGTGCTGCATATTAATTCTGCGGCATACACACGCATTGTATTGTTAAACTAGTGAGCCTTTGACGTCATGTTTTCCTCGATCCAGCTCTCTCAAGATCTTAAAATTAGAAATGGCAGATCATTAAATAGGAAAATTCCAGTTTAAATAAACAGGTCTCTTTTTTAAAACTTGGTCCCTTAGCGTTTAGTTTACATAGTTTTAAAACCCAAAGGAGAATAAGAATTGATTTTTTGGTCACAGTGGCACTTTAAGTTTATCCTGTACTCACTTTGACAAAGGGCTAATTTTCAAAACTTCAGCTTGCTAGTTCACCAAATTAACCCAGAAAAACAAAAATAAAGGGGCTTTTTTCACTTGAATTGCAGGCGACAGCTTCAATGTAACAAATAATCCAGTTTGTGCGCGATGGGTTGGTTCATTTGACCTGGAAGCATCACTCGTGTGTCACATAAATCCGCCAAGGAGTGGCAGATATGTTGGTATACTCACAACCAGAAGGCAGTTCCTACAGCTCTGTGAGGTTGAAATCTTTTCAAAAGGTGCTCCAGTGTTAAGTAAAGCTGTAGTCTAACTGGTGTACACAGCATTACCTTTTTTTATTCTCGTGTATGGCTGACACACTTCTACCCTGCATCTGGTCGATTCGGGGAAGCCTCGTACCCAAAGTCCTCAGGCTTTTTGGTCAGCGGGTGAGACCCGGAGAGATAACGGATTCCATTTTCCCAGAAAACGTATGGTTCCGGTCTTATAATGCATGCTTAAGTTTAAACGGAAGCAGTAAACAGCAGGAAATAAATGGCGGGTTGAAAATTGTGCATGCTTAAGTTTAAACGGAAGCAGTAAACAGCAGGAAATAAATGGCGGGGTGAAAATGTTCGAGAAACAAAAACTTTAGTTTTACACACTGGAGAAACTGGAGAAATGATCATTGGCTTGCTGTAAAATACCCTGCGAGCAGTTGTTCTTTCCTACGCTTCCCGAAAGAGAAACCACTGCAAGCAACCATTAGTTTCTTAGATTGAGCCGCCGTCCAGCGGCAAGGACTAATAAATTTACTTTGAACTGGTAAAACGAGTTATTAAACTTGTTTTGGTGCTTGCGCAAGCGTTCAGCTAGGTAGCTGCTGCGTTTGGGCGAGCCAGCTGCCTAATAATTTCATATTTTTCCACGAAATAAGACGAAACGCATCACGTGGAGTATGACGTAGTTCGCACGTCCTCGATGGGAAATCTAACGGTAGCTTGCAGTGGTTTCTTTGTCGGGAAGCGTATGAGCAACTAACTGCTCGCGGGGTAGCTGTAAAAGCGAGTGAAGATGAAACTTCTGACGCTTTCGCTTAAGTGTATTTTAGTGTTTCAGCGTGGATTCCATCGTGCAAGCAACACGATCGACAAATTTTTGTGGAAACGACACCAATGTCCTCTTCCACCACAATTTTGTGTTTGCGTTATTCTGAATTGTATCGACAAGACCTTTTTCCACGGAATTCTTCCCAAAGAGACTGATGTAATGTTTTCCCACGGTACGTTTGCAACAGTCACGGGAATCAGTTTTTAGCAGCGTGGGAAAATTCCCGTGCTATAAACGGTTGCTATTTATTAGTCCAAAACTGGTTAAGTAGCTGCTTAAGGCCGCTGTTACACGTTGAAACTTTTAGCTGAAACTTATGTGCAACGGCGCTGCAAAAACGTTTCAGCAGACTTTGCACCGTGTAACATAAAAGGACGAAACTCGTTCGGAAACGTTGAAACTGGTCTTGAAATGTTGTTTATATGGCCTTAGCCGGTTTCTGATTGGCTTACGCAGCGTAGCGTAACAAGACTGATTATGAGTGAGACCAGTTTCACGAAGTGGTGTTACATGGTTAAACTCTTGTTTTTATCACCACTGCAATTGCTGCTACAGTCGCAGAAGTAGAAAGCGTTTCTACTTTTCGTGAAACTTGTCTCGCAACGGAAGTTCCAAAAAGTTTTAGGAAACCGACTATGTTACACGGTGCAATGCCTCTTGGAATTTGTTTCGCAGAGCCGTAGCACAAAAGTTTCGGCTAAATGTTCCAACAGGTAAGGCCGCTGCTACACGTTGAAACTTTTAGCCGAAACTTATGTGCAACGGCCCTGCAAAAAAAGTTTCAGTAGGCGTTGCACCGTGTAACATAAAAGGTCGAAAATCGTTCGGAAACGTTTAAACTGGTCTCGAAATGTTGTTTACATGGTCTTAGCCAGTTTCTGATTGGCTTACGCAGCGTAGCGTGAAAAGAGCGCGGGAGACCAGTTTCACAAAGTGGAGTTACAAGGTGAAACTCTTGTTTTTGTCACCACTGCGATCCTTGCGACCGTTGCAGAAGTAGAAAGCGGTTCTACTTTTCGTGAAACTTGTCTCGCAACGGAAATTCAAAAAGTTTCACGAAGCCGACCATGTTACACGGTGCAACGCCTGCTGAAACATGTTTCTCAACGCCGTTGCACACAAGTTTCAGCCAAAAGTTTCAACGTGTAACAGCGGTTGTTGACAATTCAAACCGCGGCGTTTAATTATTAATTATTTTTGTGGTTTATATATTTCTGAGATGCTTTAAGTCTCGAGGTGCTTTAAGTTAGGGGAAAACAGCACTGAAACTAGTTTTAGATTTCGAATCTCCCTCCAAATTCTGGGGCTTCCTGTGTGGTACTTCGTTATATTACTTACCGACTTCCTGTCGGGCAGTCATTGTTATGCAAGCGTCCAACAGAAAAAAAATGTTTAAGTCTATCATCCAAGAGTCTCTCTGGGGGCTCACCCGCTGACCAAAAAACTCGAGGACTATGGGTTCGAGATTGTGAGCCACCAAATCACAAAATTTCACTGCGAAAATAGGTTCAAATGTCGTGCTGATCAAGATCGCGACATTTTTCACAGAAGGGTCTTTCGTGGTTGGCCATAACGTATGCCGTAATAATAAGAAGAGTATAGCATGAACAGCTGTGATCTATTGTAGCAAGGCCGAGTGATTGCCAATTTAGCCCAAATGTTTTTCTCGCGCCATTTTACCGTGCGATCAAAGAGACGAATGGATCGAAAATAGTTAGGTTTCCTGCAAATTCACACCAGAAATTACACTAGAAGTGTTTTTGACAGCAATGATATTGTTAGCACCTTTCCGACATCTGAAAAATACCCTCTGTAATCGATTTGTACCTTAGAACGCATACATTTCTCCACTCCTTTCATCAACCACTAAGGTATTTTTTTTTTCTGGTGGCATTTTGAAGAATTTCTCCAAAACAAACCAGTTAAACATGCGTTGTCATGAAAAATAATCCTATTTCGAATTTTGCGTTTTTTTGACGATGAAGAATCCATTGATCGGAGATCACAAATCCGTTTTTGGATTTTCCCAAAAAAAAAACGCACCCTTTGAACTTGTCGAATTTCTTAACCATCTCCATGCATTTATACGAACCAATAAGGGGTAAGTCACCATACGAAAGAGTTCTAATAAGGAGGAAATTTAATTAAGCGGACATGTAACGAAATGACACCTTTTGAAAACACCTAAATGAAGGAAAAAGGGGGTTTGGCGAATGCGAAAATGTATACACTTCTCGAGAAAAATATTGAGCCTGGTCGCGCTTCAGCTATAATTTAATAGCAGCGCTATTGTTTTAAATCCAATGCGATAATCGTTACCTTTCTTTACACGAGTTTACTTTTTTTTATTTTTTCTTAACGCACGATTCTTTTATTAATTATAGCATACGCTAACAAACTTTTATTTGAAAACGCTTGAAAAAAAGTTAGTAACAATGGTTTTAAACCAGAATTCCATTCTATATAATTCTATATTGTTTTCAAATAAGACGGGAGTATTATGATTTTGAACGTAGTTCAAGGGTTTCTTAATTTGGATTTTAAGAATCGCTTGAGACCATTTTATTGTGAAACGGGAGTATTTAGTTGGTTTCATATCGTATTTGAAAACGGTTCACAACATTGACGTAGTGAGCAAACAACATACCTTTGAAACGCTTTATTCACAAAAATATACTGTCGAATTTCGAACGTTTGTCTTGTTTGTTTCGAAAATATCCCGACCGTTTGTTTTCGTTTTGTGGCCACTGGTCACGCGTGACTGACATCGAATACAATATTCACTGTTAACGCATGCTCGATATGAAACGTGCAGGCCGTGAGCAGAGTCTTGTTTCCTTTTCCCGACTTATCAATGAAGATCGAAAGAGACTCTGCTCGCAGGGTAGGAGACTGGGAGATTTGATGACCAACTAGGAGACTCCCGCGAAAGCGGGAGAGTTGGCAGGTATGTAATAATGGCATACACCTTATTCCAAAATGGACGCTGATTTATGCGCATACAAATTGGCCCTTGTTGCCTCGTTCAAGATAAAATATTCTTAGCCGGTCACTGTGTTAGCGACTTTCTGTGTAGTCGGTTTCCGTTTTAGTTAACTCACAACATGTACAATTATTGCATCCAGTATGTGTACTGTTTCACACCAAAATGGATTCAAAATTTAAACAATACTTGCTTTGAAAATAGTGTTTTACAAGCAGTGCTTTCAATAGTAAGATTTCCAAAGGGTCTTTAAGATATTCAGCATAATAGGGAGAAATGTTTGGCTAAAAAAAGCAGGTGAGCTTTCGTGTTTCACCACCACTCTACTGCCCTAGTTTTCTTTTCTTTACTTGTGTCATGTCAATGAAACTCAGTAATGGACTACGTGGATAAATAATAGTGGTTGTTTACCATTTACAAGCAGAAACCGGTTGGTACTAGGTTTGTTCAAATGGTAAGCAAAAACTCCCGAATGGGAAATTTAGTTGGGATCGGCGTGTACCATTCACAAAATTTGTTCAAGTTTACTGAGAGAGTCTGGAGGGAGGAAAAATCATGGGGGAATCCAAATGGTAAACAAGTTTTCCGTTTGGAAATTTTAGACTACCTTTCAAGAAATCCCGTTTTATCCAGAAAATTTTCCTTTGGGAAGATCAAAATAGGCTTACCATTTACATTCCAACCGAAATTTCCAGATTTTTTTGGTACATGGTAAACAACCAGTAATTCACTAACTTGCACAATCCCATAAAGTAATACGTTTTGGGTGGGTTATTTGCTCCTAAACACTGAAGCATGATACAGTCCCAAGAGCAAAAAACTAATATTGTTTTTAATGTAAAGAACCGTGACCCCTCAAAACATATTGCATTACATATGGATTGTGCAAGTAGTGAATAAGAATATTTTTCACATACTTGTGTAATCATGATATTGTAGCCATATTCAAGTGTGATCTGTATGGGAGATGACTTTGTCATTATAATTATTGTCCAATAATCTCCTCAGTCTGTCACATAAGCTACTACAAACTACAGTCATAGTGGTAGTGCCTGTTTAGGAAAGGTTATCCACTGTATAAAGTTAAAGCCACAGACATGTACATTCAGTCCTGCAGTTTTGATGATGAATAGTCTTAACTTGATCTTTGGATAGGTTCATTAATGTGAAGATGAATGCTTTTACACAGTGGAATTTACAGGTTTTACTCTTTGTAATCCCAGAATATTTGAGTCCTCAATCCTTGAAAGTGAAGGGTTTGCACAATCATACTTCAAGATGACAAATGTCTCGGCTTAGACATTCAGAGTGCAGTTATAATAACTTTTCCAAAGTAACACATTATTGGTTATCATGGAAACAAGAAGGTGATAACCTTGATGCCTTTAATTCTGGTCTCAAGCTGGTGACTTTTTTAAATTTTCCTTATTTGGAATTAATGTAGCTGACCTGTCTCTTCATCACAAAGCAAGGAGAGGATACCATTTATTTTTTTGAGCCGCTGCTCAATTGAGCTTACTTCCATTTTTGGGCATAAAAATTTACCTAAAACTCCCTACTTTGTTTCAAGGAAGCATTAAAAGTTAGACGCATCGAGGTCATTAACTTGTAAAGCCGCGTGCAAATGCACTGGATTTGTCCACTGTACAAGCTCTCTACATGTTCACGGCTGTTTCGTGATGGAAATTTAGTTCGCGCATGCGCCCTTTCAAAGGAACGCGGTTAATTATTATATTCTCAAGTTAATACAGAAGGAAATGTTCACATAATTATCGCGTCCATAGCAACCGGGAGAGCTCCTACTTTTTCGACCAATGAAATCTCATCGTTTATGTAATGTATGCATTTGAAATTGAACATGGCGGATTTTTGCATTTGGAAGGTGCGATGGCTGTCGAAAATTTGATAAAAAATCGGTTAGAAGGTGCTCATTTTCTGCTAAAACGCGTCGCTATGTTCGAGTTCATGGAAGAAAGACCATAGACGTGGACATAAATGTTTGATTGTAAATTGCAAAGGGCCCGAATTTTTTATGCTAAAAGAAGAGTGAAGAATGAACATGTGAAACCTTCCTGAGGAGGCCGTGAAGGTAAGTGTTTTAATCCGAATTGTTTTAAACCTTATTTCACGCACTTTTAATATGTGAAGTTTGCCCGTTATTTGACGCCATTTTGAAAATCTGAACAGATAATTTCGAACAGAAAGGCTTTAAACGTCAGACAAATAGTTAGTTCGGCTTCGTACAACTTGTGTAACATTGAATTATTTTTATTTGCTCAACAAAGCTTAAATTTATACGTGCATATACTGTTTTTTTGATCACATAAATCAGTGACTACCGACAAGGTTTTATGTATAACTGTAGGTTCAATGTACGCCATTCATTGTAAGGAGAGAAAATTGCTTTATTCGATTTCTTTTCTCTTTAAATTACGCTCTTTAGGCTTTGGAGCTTTTCCTGCAAGTGCTGGACTCGTGGCAATGTGGTGGTTAACAAGGATTTGTCGTAATCTCACGTCCTGCTTCTTTACATGATCAAAATGCTGAGATTGGGTATTGAACACGGAGTGGATTCCTTCAATCCCCTGTTCTCCGTAGAATCCAAGGCCCATATGCCATCGTCGAAGAAATGGACAAACATGATCTTCCAGCATATGCAGTTTGGGAGTAATTGTCATGTCAGGGAATTTTTCTCGGATACATTGTAAGAACATTTTGATGTCTGCCTCTAAACAAAGAAAAAGGAGGATTTAGACTTAAGACATTGAAGTTGCATAAACATTTCTGCTCCCTCAAAAGAATCAGCTCCCTGTTGTTGAAAGAGTGGATAGCACTATCCACTAGATAAATCACTATCCAGTGGATAACTTAATTTTTGATTTTGATGGTGCTTGTTATCCATTGGACAGTGCCATCCACTTTTTGAACAACAGGGGTGAGGTTATTAATTCCCTCACCCAGCTTATCAATCTTTTCATCATCAAGGTAGTCTGCACTGTCATAGACGAAATGGCAAGCAGCAAAAAGTTTGAATAGTTGATCAAACTTGACACTTATTTCTCTGGCCTCAGAAAGCAATGGAGGGCACAGCTCCTCTGTTTTTTCCACCACAGCACTACATAGTCTAGTAATGTTGTTTTCCTAGATGAAAAACAACAGCAGCAACAATTTAATGAAAGTAATCTTGTGATAATGGTTGCTTTTCTAATGTGAAATCTGTCTTACAATTAGTTACCTTGCAGCAAATGTGTACATGGTTACCAATAAATGATTTTCCATGATAAGCTTGTCTCTCCACATTCATTTGCTTGAGTACCACATCCAGTTGTTTTGTCAGTGTTGCATCTGACCTTTCAAAGGCAGCCAGCTGCATTTGCTCATCTGCAAGCTTCTCCTATAATGTTGTGTAAACAGAGAAAACATTGTGTAGAATTTGGATTTATACTTTCCTTGCCCTATCTTTTTTTTTATTCCATGGAGAAATATTCATAGAAAAAGAAACCTATATAGTTTTGGAAGCAGTCAAGGAAAAAATATGGATTGTGGATTTGTTAATGTAAGCAATGAGCATTACAATGCTGTATGATTTCTAGGAAATGACAAAATTACATTTTTCATACCTGCTGGTTTGCATTTTCAAGGAGGTTGTCTATTTCCCCTTGCATTGTTGTGAAGTAGGCAGGCATGATATTTACATCAGAATGCAGACTCTGTAAATTCAGTAATTCCTGTAATGAATTTGCTTTCTCATGTAATTCTCTGGCCTGTCTACTGTGTTGCTGGGCAGCTCTTAGTGCCAGAATCTTTTCATCATTCTCATCACTGTATGTTGCCAGCTCCATTTGTATTTTCTTGTCCAGCTGAAAGCATTGGTTCTCCAGTTCCTCAAATAGTTTCTTAAAAACACCCAAGCTAATGTGGAGTCCTGGTACACAAACCTTTAGATAAGAATGCCTTTTGTTAGTATTGTTCCCTTAGCAAACAAAGGATAGAATATTCTTACTTTGTCCAGTTCGATATCAAGAAGGTTTTCATGAATCACATTGTGATAAAATTTCTGTCGACTGGTACAGGAGCCATCTGCTATGAACTTGTTGTAATCCTGTTGAATGTTTTGAAGGGTTCTTTTTTCTACGTTCCCTCGCTGAGGAGCATGGCAAGAGAGTTGCATCATCTCATAAGCTATCAGGCACCAAAGGCATGGATACTTGCCTGCAAAAAAGTCATAGAGATTATTTCATGAATGCAAATTCATGAAATAATTTAGACTAAATAGGTATCTATTGATATCATTTTGTGTGTAATGATAGTCTTGAACTCACCTGACGCTCCAGCTATTCCAAATACCTTGCACAGAAATTCATAGTCACCAAATAAGAAAACCACTTGCTCTTTGCCTCTACAAATACATGTAAGCAACATAAATAATTTTGATAATTATCACCATCCCTGCAAATATAATTTGCCTTAAAATAAATGTAATGAATGACCATAGTTAGTAACTATGGAATGACTAACCTCCAAGTAGCTCCCTTCAAGGTGTTTACTTGCTCCTTGTATTTCATCAAAGCAGTCTTCAAATTGGCCCATGTGTCTTTTGCATGGAACATGGCAAAGACCACTGTATTTGTTTTTGAATTGGGATGCCTCAGGTTGGCAACCTGGAAAGCCATTTTAAATGACCCACCACCAGCATCACCTCCAAGTTTTATGTGAATTTCCTGTTCCGGGATGGCATTGTTCCATGTTAAGCGTCCATTCCTAAAGCAATCATGAGTTGTTTGAATTAATAATTAAAGTTGAATTCACTGCACAAGAAAGAAACTAACGGCTTTCTTTAATAATTATTAAACACATACTGTAAATAAATTGTTGATATGAAAAAAAAAAAGTGTATGTATCATACTTTTCATTTTCATCCAAATGAAGTTTTATGAATTGGTTAAGATCTGCAACATAACCAAACTCTGCTTCTCGGATCTCGGGATTGCAACTTGGTTTCTTAAACTCGAAGGGAACCATTTCGCATACTAAGTTGGCAGGATCAGTGATGGACTGAACTTGCTTCCGCTGATACACTTCGCTCTCAGAGGAAAGTCCCCATTGATCAAACCATCTGAGGAGACAATGCCATTATGATGTAAGTACCTAATGAAAATTGACTTTGTTATCTTCAGTATACATGCATATTGGCCTGTATATTCCAATTTCAAATCATGCAAGAAATAGTCAAAGTAGGACTTCAAGTAGTGTCTAGGGTACCTCCTAAGTTTTCTAACTTTGTACCATGTTTCCCCAATGTCTGCTTTCATTGCCAAGATGTCACCCCTTGGAATGGTTATTTTAAATTCCTTCCCCAAAGCCTCCTTCAGTAGTGCTTCTCTCTCCAGTCTAGCCATGGCTTTAAGTTCATCCTTTAACTGAGTTCCAGAAGCACCACCACTTACAGCTTTTCTTGTCTCTGCAAGCACCTTTGATCTTTGCCTGACAGTTTTTTTTGTTACCTTGTCAGTTTTCTTCCTTGCTCTTGTCCTTTTAACCAATTCTAGGGGCTGAAAATAGAATTTTATTGCATTATCTTTTTCCATGTTTTGAAAATGAAGGTAGTTTTTAAATTTAAATAATGTTATTTACCTGGCCACCTGTTTTGAGGAGAATGGTTGCCCCATCTTGAGACTGTGAAAGGAATTGGCGAATGATAAACAACCCCACTTGCTCTTTAAGGGAGGTATAAACTTCCTTTGGGCTTTGTAGCAGTTGCTTCACTGTTAGTTGTTCCTCATAGACGGTAGCAGTACTGACAGTAGCTACACCAGGTGCCTCAAGCTGTTCTTGTGCTGGTGGTGTTTGCACTAGTGCTTTTCTCCTTACTGCTGCTGTGGGTACCAGAGTCTCCAACACACTGGAGGGTGGTGTGCCTGGAACTACCCCAGGTATTGGTGTTACATTATCTGGGGTGCTCTCATAGGGTTTGGGGTGCAATTTTCTTCATGTTGTGGTAACTGGTGCAATTTTACAGTATGAGTACATGTAGGACATTGTAAATCTAGTTCTGAAAGTATCGTTCGTAGAACAAAAGGAGCTGGTTGTATAAACTCCTTTGGATTCTCGATCACAGTTCGGCAAACTGGGCATAGAGATCCACACATTTCAAAGGCAAATGAAAGGCAACCTGCACAAAATATGTGGGGGGTTTGGCATTTAGTCTGGACAGGTTGATCAAGGACTTCTTTACAAATTGGGCACACATATTCATGCTTTATGTTCTCAACAAACTGTTCTGGGTAAAGAGGTTCTGCTCCTCGGTAGCTTTTTAGATTATTGACCTCCTCGGAAAATGAGAGTGCAGTAGGTTTGGGTTGAAAGCTCAATGTGCCAGACATTCCTTCAACCATTTCTGCCTGTTCTTTGGGTCCGGGGTCATCTTTTGGTTTTACTCCAGGCCTGCTTTTTTTTCTTCTACCGGGTTTTTGTTGTTCCTTAAATGAGCTGCATGTTGCACAATTGCCTGTTCTCTTGTGTGGGGGCCAGATGTTGATTGCTAAACGTGTACCTTCTCTTGAAGCAAGCTTGTAGCACTTGTGACAGAACTTAGGGGGGCATGTTTCAAGGTCATCTTCTCGAATTTTCACACCGAAGGCTTCAAAAATCATGTCTTTCTTATCATCACAAAGAAAACTGTTCTCGTACTTATCTTTGGCCTTCTTCAACCGGTCTCCACAAATTCGACAAAGCTTTTCCAGTATTAGTTGATGTTCAGAAAGCCCAAAGTTAGCCATCTGAGTGAACTGGATTGAATCCTCAGCAGGTAATAAGTCAACAAGCAAGCAAATATACTCAAAATCTTTAAAATTCAACTTCCCTTTTATTGATTTAGTTGGGAACAAGTTTATTTTATATTATGTTTCAGGAAAAGGTGTGTGTTTTTGGATTGAAGGTCGTTCTTAATGGAGTACGTGCAGGGGAGATAACAATCACGTCCGAGTTTTATGAAGGCTGGTTCGTTCTATATGTAATTCACTGTAAATTTTAAACCATAAAAAGATCAATTCCAAAAAGGCAAGCGCCAGTGGTAAGGAAATCAAAATAGCTGGTTTATAAAGCGTTAGCTTTGTGAGTGGTTTTGCAATTTCCCCCCAGCCCACACATTACGTGTGCCATTCGAGAACGTACGAGAAAGATTAACTCATTTCTGGTCGCAGAACAATGTACTGTTTCGCGCAATCGAATGGCTTCTTCGACGTCCAACCTTTGTTTTTCCTCATTTAAGTCTTGGGTGCACAAAACTATAGTGAGAAGTTCGGTTCGCAATGTTGCGGGAAATATATGTTGAAGACGATGGAAAAATAAACGCCATCTTCACCCTTTTGGTAGTGACATACGATCGGTGATTTCACCGTTCAAAACAATTCGGATTAACTCGCCAAGGCAAACAAGTAAACAACAAAAGGTTGAATAAAAACCAGGGATATGCCTTTAATGAAAAAATTCGAATACATCATATATTGGATGTGTATTTCACGAGACTTGAAAATGGCGAAAGGCGCTTCACCTCAGAACAACACGCTCACAAGCGACAGCTTTCACTGTCTTCCCCTTGATGTGGCCCTCGTACGTCAAACATTAACTGGAGAGGTTAAAAATAAGAACTGCGCATAAAATATCCATTTTTGCTCCTTGGGCGCATATATTTTTTGCCAAGGGATTTTCTGTGGGCTCTTGTCTGTTGAGCCGTGATTCCAACGCTTTCAGCGGTTTCAAACTCAAAAGGTCAATTTGCCATGCGCGAACTAATTTTCCATTTGTCGTGACCTGTGAAACAGCCGTGATGTTGAGTGTTTGTTGAGGTGTTGTTGAGCGGGGTGTTCAAATGACCTTAACATTGACTCAACATGTTGAGAATTCTGAAGATTTCACAAAGGCTCATGTTAAATCATGGCCGAGAATCTTGGGTATATTCATCTCCTCAGGACACGAAAATGCTTGGCTGCATAGCTAGTAAGCGAACTCATTGATGAAGTCAAGAAAACGACGTGGTAAAACAAGAGCATGTTTTTTTCTCCAACAAATCAATAAGCTTTTCCGTTTCATCCTCCGTCCATTTTCTTGTCTTTCCTCTTTTAGAATTTTTTTCATTTGAACTTTCATGTAGAACTTCTAACTCCTGCGACGCCATCTTGTAAAATGTCCGATATGTTTTTAACTCCCAATGGATACGCTGGGCACTGCGCGTGCGTGGGCTCAACATGTTGAGCGTTGCTGTGCAAATGCACTCGACTTTGTTGAGCCACGCATGGATGACCGCGAAACAAAGTAAATCTTGAGCCGTGTTGAGCGAAAAGTTTGACCAGTTTCAAATTTGACTCAACAAGACTCAACACCGCTCAACACCTCTCAACAGGGTGCTTACAGTGTGCAATGTAAAAATAAGCAAAGAACTGAACTGAATTGATTGTTTTGGCCCCTGTTCACCTCAGTTGTTTTTTGTAGTACTTATTACCAGTTTTTTTTCTTTTTTTCATTTTTTAAAAGATTTATATAATTTTATAAAGAGCGTTTTAACTCACGTGACCAGCAGCCATATTGGGTTACTGAAACAAAAGAGGGTATTTGAATGAAAACAGAGTTCAATTCCCAGAGGATTAGCTTGGTACAAGCTTGGTACACTAGCATGGCTGTCATTTCTTTACATGGCCGCTGTGACGCCCTGTGAAAACGCTCTATTATGTCATCTCTTTATCATTACATACAGTGTACATGACGAATTTGCAAATAAATAAATAAATAAATAAAGATTGACTTAGCTAACCTTCCATGTATAATGTGCAAAAGAACTACCTACATGTATTATAATAATGTATGTCCATGACTTAAAATTACTGAATGCATACATGTAGGTTTGGGTTCACAACAAATTGTTCATTGCCCAAGAACAAGTGCAAGTTGATTTTCCATAAATATAAGTGTTCTTTGCAAAAAAACAAAAACCTCCTCCGTGAGACCAGTCCCCTTAACAATAAAAGCCAACTTCAGTTGGTAAACTTTGGAATTAATACATAATTTGATGGACATATTTTACCTGTCTTTTTCGGAGCATTTTAGACACACTTATTTTTTGGTGACCTTTTTTCATTTTCAAAAATGCTTCCAACAACCAATCAAATGAAATAATTATGACATGGGCAAATTATATTGCCTGATAAGTACCTTACAAAAATAAATAATGTTCCACAGGAAAGCCCTGCATAGTGTGCAGTACCAAATCCGTGCCTACAAGACTGCTCCTGGGTTTAGTTCATCCCAACTCACTTATCTGCATGCTTTCAAGCATCAACTCAGATTTTCAGAAAGGAAAGCAGCAGTATGCTGCTGAGTTTTTTTGAAGAATTTTGCCGTGAGCTGGGTTACAAAACCAGTGAATACCAAAACAGTGGTTTCATACCCCAGCATAGTGATCTGTTATTTCTAATAATGTTTTTCTTCAATCTGAGAAGTGAAACTTGAACTATGCTTGACTTGCAACAACGTGAGTTGCATTCTCTACAATGGAAACCCTTCTTCCTCTTCATTGTAAAGGTATGTTCTGTGTGATGACCTACAAGAAATACAGCATACATGATCAGCATCAGTACTGGGGACTTGATGACTGCAGTGCTAACTGACTAACACATTACATACTCTCAATGCAAGGCAGGGAAAGACAACATGTACTTGTCTTGTAAATGCAATCTAAACTGTTTATGACAGGTTCTGAATGAGTAATTTAAAGAACAAAAAGACTTTGGCTTAAATAATTGATAATAATTGATAAATGCATAATAATTGATAAATAATTGATAAATGCAATGGAAAATAATCATTGTACAATAAATGTGATTCAGTTCCAATGGTAAGAAGCTCCGGACCAGAACATGGTGAAATATGATGACATGGTGCAGCTCTGTGAGATACAAACCCCTGACAAGTGCCAGTCAACTGAAATCTTACAAGTGTCCTACAAGCTTGTTGCTGTGGTGGTGCACACTGACAACAAGCTTTTCTCTGGCCACTATGTGTGTTACATGAAGAGAAATTGGTCTTACTACTTTGCAGATGACACTCACATCAAAAGGTGTAGTACAATTGAAGCTATCAATGAAAAAGCCCACCTGGTGTTCTACAGTGTATGAAAGAGATTTTTCTGATGACCCGATTGTGGAAGTCTCTTGAAAAGGAATAAGTTCTTTCTCAATACGGAGTGACACTGAGCAGCAGCTTGTGAAATTACAAAGCCACGAAACAATCCAAGTCCAACATGGAAGCGCCCCCCATGAAGGAGCCATGGTGTGATATAAGAAATCCAGACCTGTGTAGAACAGCAAAAGATGGAGACATCGATAAAAAGATGGAATCTTTGCTGGAAAAAAATAATGGGCGATCATTCAGTTTAGTTAATTTCAGCTTGTCTGTTAAAAATGTAATGTAAATAAGCAATATTGTAATTGTAAAATGGATTGTTAGTGATAGTGCAGTGTTATTAGAAACCTATTGTTATGTTTTGTATTTTGCTCTTATGTATTGTGACTTGTGCAGGTATAAATAGACAGGTGTATAAAGTATAAGTAGTGTAATGTTAGTACTGTAAGTAGTGTAAGTGTTCGTCCTGTGTATAAAATTGCAGAAAAAAAAAGAGGAACATCAAAAGATTACCCAGGTCTTCAGTATACACCAATATGTGAAACAGAGAAAGAGCAAGCCAAACTGATTGAAACCATGGAACATACCATCCCACAACACTCCAGAACATGTGGCTGGGAAGGTGGCGACCATTATAGACTTTATCAATGCGGGGAAGGCCACTGCAGCCGGTAACAAAGTACCTACTCTCAACTCAGACATGTTTTTAGGAATGGCAACACCCTCCAGAGAAAAATATCTGAAGTACAAGTTTTATCAACTCTATCCAAATATTCAATATTCAGAGGTCATTCTTGCACCATAGAACCATGGCAGGCACCGGTGCCTAGTTGTTGTGATCCTGGAAGAGAACTTTTCAGTGTATCTGGATTCTCTGTATGATGCCGCTGGTACTAAAATGGCATTTTCTAGAGTCAATAACTTTCTAACATGTTGTGCCTCCATCAATGGGATCAATACTTGGACCTTGAAGAACTGGAAGTTTTAATTTTTGTAATTCCTTCATCTGACATTGCACAGCAGTTCAACAGTGATGAATGTGGGGTGTTTGTAGCCACATAAGCAGAGCACATTGCCCTAGGATTGCCACTTGATCTTTCTCAAGATCAAAAGGTTACTTATCGTTACTCTCGCATACTCGACATTGTATGGAATTCATTGTCTCTGTACATGTGAAAAATTCTGAAAAGCATAAAAATATAATACCTCTAAACACAAAGCCAAATGGAAAACCTGCATCCAAGAGGAAACACCAGTGCTCTCAGACTGGCAAATCAACATCAAACAAAGCTGCGACTGCCATGAAAACAATTGGTTTTGGGAAAGCCTTAAATGGCAACTTGTTACTAGACAATCAAGCAGCCTGCGAGCAGGGCCTCCTTTTGTCTTTTTCCTTACTGAGGAGGATGCTTCAACTGACTACACAACAACTGTGTCAGGGAAACACCCAAGCATCATCCTGTTGGACAAGCATACTTCAACTTGCAAGACAGAAAATGGGTCAGAAAATGCTTCAAATGAAACCCTGTTGGACAAAATATGGACAACCAAGAATCGACTGATTTTATAACCCTAACCCCCTGACAACCCAAACCAAGCTACAACTTACAATCCAAAAATTCTTTCAGATAAAGCTTCAAGAAAAACTATACGGGGCAACCAAGATTGACAAGGCATTATACAACTAATGGGGCAGGGAAATCTGAAACTAAAATTTTGACAGACAATCATAGCTTAATTATTGACAACACAACTTCTGTGTCAGGAAAAGCTCCAAACATTAACAATACCTCTTCAGATACTCAAGTTTCCAATGCAAGTTGAAATTCTACGCCAGTGCACAGTATTATCAGTAATAAGGGAAATATTACTAGTGAAAAGAAGAATCCATCAACTCTCCTAGTCGACTAGCATAAATGAAGATCATTGTTACTCTGGCACCAAAAAGAAAAAAACTCAACACCTAGATATCTACCTACAAAGGCTGCTACCATCTTGCCAACAGCTAGAATATGAGTGTAAATGAAATTTTGAATTTGAAGATCTTTCAGTATTAGAAAGTACCTTAAGAGTGCAGTTCTGCATCAAGAATGTGACATGACTTGTAAGGATGATGTAGACAACTGGATGTCCAAACTTGCTACATCATCTAAAAAAAAAGAGGCTGCTAAAAAAAAAAATACAAGACAAAAAACAGTGACAAAGGCAGGCTCATCCAATGAACACTGTGCCTGAACAACTTGTTGATGTTGAATATGACTGAGAATGAATCTTGAATATGACGGGGAAAAGCCAGCAGAATAGCACTTAGTCCAAATTAACCCTTTGACACATACACTGGCCGAAACCGCCCAGACATCTTCTTCTTATTCCGTTTAACACCAGAGTATTTTATTCTGTCTAACCCCAGACGATTTTGCTCGTCAATGGGGAAACCCCAGGAGTCAATGTGTTAATAAAAATTCTTTCAACAGACCAAGTTCAGTGCACGCACAAAAAACAATTTAATTATTTCAGTCTGTAACATTTATCAGACACTTCGAGATTTTGTTGTTGAACTTGCACAATTAGAGCGTACAAATGTTGGCTTGCAAGAAAACTAAAACGATTCCAATTAGGTGGTGTAATCCGCACTGAATCTTCAGGACGATAAATATTTGCTTGCATGAGTAAAATAACTCCCAGGGCTCTATCAACAGCTGACAAAGATAATGAAAGAAATGAGATTGCAATCGTTTTCGCTTTACGAAAGTACAGAGCCAGATTTTCGATAAATCCAAACAAATTCAAAATGTCCACATTCAGTACCTGCCAAAAATGAAAGACCACCTTCCTTTAGTTGGTGTCTAAAAGCTGGGGAAACAAATCAAAACTTTCTCAAAAGCAGCACAACGTGGACACAAATCACAGCAAACAGAAAAGCAGCAAAATGGCCACCACTACTATCCACCCAAGCCTCCGCAAAGTCTTGAGGATCACATGACAATTCAGACTCAGGTACCGACAAATACTGTGGATGACAACTTAGTGTGAGCAAAGCCCACACAATAACCTGTGTATTTCATGTGCACACATCACCCTGCTGGTGCTCCGCCACTACAAATGTAGATGTGTGGATTACATCTCGGCAATCACAGCATGTCATAAGGCAATTCCTTGAAAAAGTGCAAAATATGTTACCTCCACATGCCTTTGGTGGCGGAGGACCAAAAACAGGTCCAGATATTTTTATGACTGATGATTACTCTGGAGAAAGGGAGGCTCTTTTAGACACCTGGAAAGGAGTAATAACACTGCTCTGTACTTTCCACTTCCTGCAAACTATCTGGCATTGGCTATATAACTCCAGCAACAACATACATGTAAATACAGATGATAACTAAAGTTGAATACTAAAGTTTGAGTTGTCTGGGATAAAAAATTTTATTAGAGCTTTAATGTGTGCTGGAAATTGGGCAAAATTTTCAGGAAAAATGGAAATATCTGAAGTGTGCAGCCAAAATATCATGTAACAAAAGATTGTAACAGTAGCTTTGGGTGCAAACAATGAGTGAAGGAGACCTCTGCACACAAAATAATGTCAGAAGCTTTTGTTATTCAATAAAAGTTGACACAGTCCCTTTGATTTACATGTATTTTTAGGAAGTCAAGTCAAGTCAATTTCTATTAATTTTAACTTACACAGAATAAATCATGTATATACAATGCAAAAGTTAGGATAATTTATACAGTAGTGTTACAACAAAATCGTGTATATAATACATATTGTAGAATAGAAAAGAATCAAATGAATACAATTTCTATGAAACAATAAAAGGGGAAAATGTTTTAGGGAGAAGATAGAACAAATATACTTGAGGTACTATTGTTGTGCGTGTAGAGTTTAGGACAACTAAATAGTTGGTAAACTAATCAAGTCTACAGGTGCCCCAAATTAATTCTAATATGTATGAACATTAGGAATATAAATAACAATAACAAATTTAATTTAATCTGAACCCACTGTCACCTGAACCGCCCTGGACCGCCCCCATTGACAAGTAAGATCGTCTGGTGTTAGACAGTCTGACAGTAAAATATGTTAAGTCCCACACCTCGGAGTCAATGCGTTAAAAAGTAATACTTCTTACTTTAAATTTAAAAGAACAAAAATGTGCAACTTTGAGCGCTTGTAAAAACACCTTTTTTATCCTAGAACAGAGCAAATTCAAACAAATTTTCACTTCATAGGCATTTTATTAAAAGAAGCAAATAAATCATGCACGAGAAAAACCCTAATAAGAATTCCAGACCTTGAAACTAGATATTAAAATTTAGTAGTTCTTGTTTATGGTAAATACTACTTAATAATGATTGATTTGCCAACCTTCTTGTCAGAAAATGTCAGTTTTATTTATTAACCAGCTCAATCAATATAAATAAAGAAAAGTACACTATCCCACAATTGGCAAAAGCTAATCTAGGAGAGGAAGTGAACTATGTAATTATCTATTGTTTGTACCAGGAAAGGAAATGTTAAACAAATATAGACATTTTATAATACTAATAACAATGTTGGTTATACAAAGAATTCATGAATGCAAAGCATTCTAGAGTTGATAATTTATTATCATAGCATTTTCAGTTACATTGTACAATAATTAACTTAGTTTGTATTGATGAATAAAAGGTGGGAAATTAATTTTTGTATCAGAGATCAATAAGTCTCTTCATATTAAAGCTCCAAATATTGCGAAAATTATAACAATGACTAAAATAGAAAGTAGTAAAATAAGAAGTAAACATTATCCTTGACTTGCAATTAGGCTCAAAAAGGAAGCTATCAAAAGATTTCTTCATAGTGAATGATTTTATGTATTCTCATAACGCAGCACTGTACGTTTAATCAATCCATGATACTTTTAGGAGAAATTAGATGCTGAACCTTTCAAAGGAGATTTGTACGTAATCTAACTAAAGAGGGCCAACAACTTGCTTTAATTAGAAAATTAAACACTTTGCTCATAAGAAAATGTTCAAATTTACAACATTAATAAATTGCGTTAGTCTCTTTCCATATTACTGATTAGAAAAATTAATTCGTCACCTTCAAAGTGGTCCCAAAATGATCTCTTGTTGTGTTGTTCCCAAACATATGTTGGGATCACTTTCCCGTCGCCACATTCTTTACGTTTGTAGCCATAAAACAATGTCTATTGCCCTTGAAACACTTGCTTTATGCCAGGTTTCACACTTTAAAGCACAATTGTCCAGAATAATGCGATCAGATTGATGTATTATCTTTGTCGTCGATCTCTCCCTTACGCATGGCCGAGCTCTAGAGTCATATTCTTGCAGATCCCATTATGCAAAAAGGGGCTCATTTCATTAAGAATGGCTGGCCATCAAAGCTCAAGAGTGTAACCCCAGATGTTAAAGTCTACTTCCCTATAAGAGATGAGCTGATTGTTGACAATGAAGTGATTCTGAAAGACCTCAGAGTTGTGGTTCCAAATTCCTTGCCCAAAGAATACATCCAGTTTGTCCACAAAGGGCATCCAGGGACAGATGCTACCAAGAGAAGAGCAAAGGATATGTTGTACTGGCCCTCCATGATGCTGGAAATTGATTGTACGATAGCCTCGTGTCAGCATTGCAACAGTGCAAAACCACACTAGCAGAAAGAGCCACTTCTGGTCGACTCTGTTCCTGTGCTTTCGTGGTCCCTTGTCAGTGCTGATATATTTGATTGGTAATCAACGCAATACTTAATTCTGGTTGACTCATATTCCGGCTGGTTCGAAATGAATTCTCTCCACGATTTTTCTGCCAAAACTGTTATTCAGAAGATGAAGCGCACTTTTCTGTTCATTGAATTCCATGCAGGTTGCTCACCGACAAAAGCCCACAATTTTTCAGTACAAAATTTAGAAGCTTTGCCAAAGAATGGAATTTGTATCATGTCACCAGTAGCCCTCACTTTCCACAGTCCAATGGCCTGGTTGAGAATGCAGTGAAGCAAGCCAAGAACCTGCTTGACAAATGTAAGAAGGATGGTTCAGATCCTCTCCTTGGCCTTCTTAATCTCAGGATTGTTCCACGAGATCAAGTTCTTGGTTGCCCTGTGCAGCGTTTGATGTCCCACTGCACCAGGTCCTTCTCCCAGTTGATAAGAAGCTCCTTGCTCCCAGGGCCCTCAACAACAAACATGCTTCCTCGCGCCTGAAATCCAAGCGTATGCAGCAAAAGGCCCAGAGACTCCAGTGAAATCTCCATCAAAAACGTCTACTGCAAATGTTTCTAGTTCCAGTTGCCCCACGCGTCCCAATGCTCAAAGACCACTTGTTGTCACTAGGTCTGAACGGATCTCAAGACCAAATACCAGATATCAAGATTCAGTTACTTGATTGGAAAAATCCATTTAAGTTCTATTCTTGGACTGGATTAGATATTAACTATTAGGATTGATGAACTACGAATTATTTTTACTGTAATTAGTTTCGTTCGTTTTCTTTCAGTGTGTGCTTATTTATTTATTTCGTTCTGTTTCTTTAGTTTTATTACAGTCTGTGTTGATTTATTTTACAAAGGGGGATGTAGAGCATGTGTGAACCTTATGTAGGAATGTTTGTGATGTAACATGCATTGTTCTCTATTCGTGTAAATTAGGTAGTCATGCGTGTTCACAAGTCCATC
>BLFP01004469.1:598907-613907 GCA_014634505.1 Montipora efflorescens | reverse complement strand
AGATTTTGGAAAGTTCGGAGCGACAATGAAGAATTTGTTTGTCAAGTGCGATTCGTTTTTGGCACATAGCTCTAATTGTGATCCTCATAATATTACGTGAAAAAGAATTTTGCGCACATCGAATTTGGTGAAGATACTGATTTGAGTGAGAGAATGTAGCCGGATGAAAGTTCGAGCGAAAACCTTTAGGAATGACTTTAGAGTTGAGGCAAGAGTTGTGTTTGCCTTCTCTACGACAATGGAGACACTGGGAACGAGGCTGATATTTCACGTACTTGTACTTGTATTTATTTAACTCTAAAAGTTCCGTACTCTTAACCTCAACCATCCCAAAAAGGTAACAAAAATATTTAATGCTTATTACCCTGATGAACTGAGCAGATCTTGAAAAGCCCCATGGTGTTGAAGTTGGAGCTGTGAGTGCGAACAAAGGCTTTCCACTTGGGCAGATCATAATTGCTCTTTGGCGTTTGCAAAGAGATTCCAATTCGCGGATTTGACTTGTTGCTGCAGTCCTGTACTGCACAGCGATAAGACGGCATATTATTTACAAAGGATGAGCGTGCACAACGGGATAATTTCCAAGTGTGGAGCTGTCACTTCGCCTCAGAGCACTTTGGTTTTAATGATATGATGACGACGATGGATCTTACTGGGACGAGTAATGGCGAACGCTCGTTCACGAAAAGCATGCATTGAAAAAGCGCACTTCCATTTGGAATTTCCAACTCAAATTTGGCAGGCGTAATAATTGGCCTTGAAAGGTCACGAAAAGCAAAAAACAAGAAAAAGTCATAATTTCGTCTCAATAGCATTTTAATGATACAAATTTTTCAAGAGTATAATTTACTGAGAATGTACTTGAAATTCCCGGAATTCCTAATACCAACTTTTTCTAATAACTGAAAGTCGTAAAGTCGCCTTTAAAAATACACCCTTGTGCCAGAGATATGGAGAGCATTAAATGAGCGGGAATTAATCAAATAGTGTCCCAGAGCTTGATAGAAGGTGTCTTAGGTATTGCGATGATTATTGTTTAGGGCCTGTTCATATGAGCCCGGCTGGCCAGGGCTGGCCTGGTTTCCGAGATGTTGCTTCGCATCTCAATCCTTTGTAAAATCTTTGATATGTTCGCATGAGAAGGTGGGTTGGCTCGGTGGCCTAGACCTCGGGAGCGGGCTGAAAATTTTGTTATATGAAATCGTCATCGCGGTTACCGGGAGGAAAATAATACAATACATTTTCGTTATAAAACGGACATTACCGAGCTTTTACTTATTTTTTCTTCGATAATGAACCTTAGATTGGTTTCATTTGATAGTTATCGTAAAGTCAAAATTAATTTGAGGTTGCTTAAACAAAGAAAATCGCCACGCTTGTTCGTTACATTTCAGACCTGAATGGTCGCGTCACAATTTTTTCAAAATTTTATCTCGGAAAGCGGGCTTAAAGTCGCCATAAAAAACAGAAACCAGTTTCATCTCGGTAACCGATCCATCTCGGTCAACCGGGGTCATGTGAAGAGCCCCATAATTGTATGATAATATTGTCAAATTACTGTGGATATGCATGTATCAGTCCACTAGGCAATTTGACAATGGTTCGACCAAAGTTATTATCAACAAAAGGACTAAAGCAGATGCTACATTGTACTTTGTTTAGAGCAGGTATTCGTCACATTCTTAATTTTTCCAAACAAAAAAAAACAAATTAGTCATCCTAGTTAGGGTCACAGATTACCAAGTACGTTGCTATGTTTTTATCTCTGTTCAATTTAAGGAAACCTTGCATTCAGAAAGCAATTATCTCCTCCAGCATTTGGAGTTCACTATGCTGTAGATGGAAACCTCGAGACTCGGAAAACATCTTTGGACTTCTCGCAAGTTGACTTGGGAAGGAGAGTACCAGTCAAAGAAGTGTACTACTATTCCAATTTTCCTTTTCTGGTGGTCAGAGTAGGTAAGGTGGCTAAAAACATAGATGTTTACCTTTTCTGTTCTCAGCTGACAACGAAAAGGAGGAAATACATTTGCACTGTGACCATTCCTTTCATGAAAGATTCAAGCAGAGAGATGTCAATTTCTTGTTTTCTTGTAAACCATGGTGATTTTTAGTATATAAAGTAATTTTCTTGGTAGAATTTTTTAAACGATTCTCCTTTTTTTATTTGTATCCCTATTTTCTAAAGAAAACATGGAACTTAATTTTAAAATAAAAAACAAAGATCAGAGATGGGCACCCATGCAGTTGTTCAAAGGCCAGATAGCTTTGTCCGGTGTGTGCTTGTGCAAATGTGACAAAATATCAAGATTGCCAATTTTACGTGTCAACTATACAGTTATAAATCAAGTTTCTTAGATTCATATCAAATTGTCAGATATTTATGTCAAACGATATGTTTATACATCAAGTTTTTTTTTGTATTCATATCAAGTTCCCAGATATTCATGTCAAAACATCTTTCCCTTACCATTGCATCTATGCCTGTATCAAGCCGACTCTTTCATATTTGGCAAAAAAAAAAATTCATGTCAAGTTTTATAAATCAAGAAAGCCTGGTGCCGAGCATTTCAAAAAGGAAGAGAAAGTCTGAGAACCAGCTGTACAATAAACAACATGGCGAATCTTGTGTGTCTGTGTTCACAATGCACCGAAGAGCAGAGTAGTACGTAGGAACGTTACGAGTATCAACGCTGCATCATCGAAATACGTCTTCACCAGGTGCCTCTCAGTTATGACGCCATTGAGCAGCTGATGAAAGCCCTCAAGACAAATCTTGGTGTACTGCCTGTGCCATAACATCCTGGAAAGTGACATCGAGAACAGTACAGCAGGTTCAAACGGCTTCTTTATAGCCCACAGTTTAGTAGCTGCGATTTGGATGGTGGAGTATTGTAGGTATGAATGTGTGATGTTTTAGTATATAGTTTCACAATGTTGATTGGGGGCTCACTCTGGTTGTACACATCAAATATTAATTTGCTTACGACTTCATAATTTAGGAAAGCGTTCAGCTATTTCACGTGTGGAAGTATAACCAATCAACGATAGCGTAAAGGCGTTTCCATGCCAATCACTCGTGCATCTCGTGCAATCGTATTGAATTAAATTAAATTTGCATTTGGTTCTATTGTTACTGGGTTTTTGTTTCTAATTTGCGTTCAGAAAACTATTTTAATGAAAATTCTCGTCTTATGTGTAATGAACAGTTCACGTCATAGAAAATGCTTTGTACGGGGTTTTATTCACTCGTTGTTTGTGTCAAAAACCGTCACTCGCTCGTTCCTCGCTCGTTCGGGTTTTTGACACAAACAACTCGTGAATAAAACCCCGTACGCCGCACTTTCTATGACGTAAACTATATATATTATATTATATTATATTTTTTATAGCGTCTTCCCTGACACGTATTTTCAACTCCAGTTTTCAAAGGTTGACCCAGCAAACTACAGGCCTATCTCTGTACTTTCTGTAATAAACTTTCTGAGAAGGCCATTTTCAATCAGTTATATAAATATGAGTCAGAGAATTGAAGCTACTTTCGAAATATCAGTCTGGCTTTAGACCCATGCACACTACCCTTACGGCTCTTATTGACATGAAAGACAATTGGTATCTTATTAACATGGACGATGGCTAAACCAATGCCATTCTTTTTATTGATTTAAAAAGGCATTTGATACTATAAATATTGACCATGAGATCGTTCTGTCAAAATTGGAGGTGTATGGGCTTAAAGGTGCAGGTGTTAATTTTTCTCGAGACGTGCCCTCTCAGATAGAACTCAGGTAACAGTTATAAACAACGTATATTCTAAAAATACTTACGTTATGGGGTGCCTCAAGGCTCTATCCTCGGCCCTGTGCTATTCCTATTATACATTAATGACCTCAACCTAAAACGTCCTATCAGATGTGAGGATGTATGCTGATAACACTAATCGAACTGCAAAAACCCTGAAGAGTTGTTTTCATCCCTCACTCACGATCTAAGCAATCTGAAACAATGGCTATACTCTAACCGTCTAAGTCTTTAGTCAGTGTTTAGTTAATGTCCTTAAGACCAAGCGTCTGTTTACAGGGACAAGACATAAAATCTCTCTGCTCCCAAGTGAACCTCACATCTGCTTGATGGGCATTCAGTTATTGGAAGAGTCAAGACGAACAAATGCCTAGGCATTCAGGGGGATGAAACACTGTCGTGGGAGGCCGCCCAGAAGAGGCTAAAACCGATATATCCCCAAAGTACCCTAGTGACGATTTATAAGTCACTAATTCTACCACTTATTGATTATTGCAGCGCCGTGTAGGCCTGCATCGGTAATAATTGAGCCAAAAACTAGAGTAATTACAAATTAGGGCAGGACGCGTAATAACAGGATCTGATTGGGATGTCAGATCTGCACAGATTCATTGTGCCCTCACCTCGCCTCGCTGACAGACGTGAAAACGATATTTCAAATCTTTAATATTCAATCAGTAACTAACCTTGTACCCGAATACCTGCGTCTGAAAAAGTCGCTAGCGTAAATACCATTCACACACACAACCCCCGCGGCGCCAAACATAACCTGTTTATTCCGCGACCAAAATGCTGAGGCCCTCAAAAAGAGTTTCCGTTATAGGGGAGCAGTAAAGCCTGGTTTCCATGTGATCTGCAACGGTCTACGATCGGTCTGGAACGCGATCGCCGATAGGTCTTCGCCACGTCGTGGGCACGTCACAGACATATGAAAACATATGTGGCACACGGTCTGTTGCATTTAGTTCTACTTCCCTGACCATTACGATACTTCTGACTAAGACAATTTTTAATGGAAACGCGTATCTGAGATGTTCTGTGTCCTATCGGCGACACACTATTGTTCGGCTTGAGACACGTCCAATCAGACTTAAAGTAAGTGCGCGCCTTTTTGTCCTCACTTTGCAGAGGATTAGTGGTACGCTTGTCTGCGATCGCTTCAGTTTTATATGGAAACATGCGGTGTTTACGATCATCTGCGATAAGACCGACGCAGACAGCTTCCGATCGTGGCAGACCGTTGCAGATCATGTAGAAACCAGGCTTAACATGGAGCAGTCTCTCAGCCGAGGCTAAGCAGGTCTCACTACTTTAAATAGTTTTATTCTGCTATTGCAAATTAGAAAATACTTAATATAAGATATTTCAACGATGCTTGTAATTTTATAGTTTAAGATTAGGTACTCCTGGGCATTAAATTTGTTAGTGTTAATGCACACGGCTCTTGAGAGGACCACTCTTTAGTGAAAAGGATCCCACGGTTAAATAAAGTTTTATTGTTGTTGTATTTTTATCCCGAACACCGGCAATCTGGACTTGAGGAAGCTATCCTTTGGAATCCCCACGGAGAATTCAGAGAGGGTGCGTAGTTCACATGAACGCAAATTTCCGGGTTACTTGGACTTTCTTCAAGAACCCTATACCGTCATCGGTAATTTTTTTTGGGAGTCGAAGACAGAATTTCTCTAATCATGTCATCCAACGTGGCATCTGCGATACTGCTATACTGTACTCGTTGTCAGTTTCCTGGTTGTTATGGCAGTACAGGCTTTCCAGTCGCAACAAGATTTGTCTTAAGGCGTTTATCAGCTGCTCAATGTCATAACTGAGAGTGAGAGTCACCTGGTGAAGACGTGTTCCGATGACTGGATGCCCTCAGTTGATATCTTACTAGCTTGGAACAGTTTCTTTGTCCTGCACTACTCTACTCTTCTCGGCAAGAACTTAGCTTGGTCATTATTGCGGGATACAAGATCAGTTTTCGAAGAACTCTTCTGCGTTCGGAATGAAGAGATTCGTGGCCACCATATGGTTGTTTACTGTACGGCTGGTTCTCCCACTTCCTTTTTGAAATGCTCGGCACCAGACTTTCTGGATTTATAAAAATGTTAACGTTAACTTGACATGAATTTTTTTATCACAAATGAAAAAGTCGGCTTGACATAGGCATAGGTGCATTGGTAAGGGAAGTTGTTTTGACATGAATGAATACCTGCGAACTTGATATGAACATAAAAAAACTTGATGTATAGATAGATCGTTTGACATAAATCATATGTCAATTTGATATGAATGTGAGAAACTGATTTATAAATGTGTAGTTGACACATGAAATTGGCAATCTTGATATTTTGTCACATTCGGACAAGCATACCGGTGGATAAGTCATTATCTAACAATTTCAGTTTGTGCAATAATTTCAGTATTTCCTCCTGTAACCATGAATATGCACACCCTAGGCACATCTAAGTAAGGGTGTGTACAAAAACCTTGGACAACATTTAACGTAAGGTAAAGTCTGCCTACGATCGAAGTGGCCCATTGGGCCGGAGCTTATCCCGGTTTCTTTAGCATGAAGCGACTAGAAGTATTTCTACTCCCCCCCCCCCTGGATGGGATATTAGTCCATCACAGGGCTTCCCCCAGTATTAAATTTGCCGGTACCCATTTATACACCTGGGTGGAGAGAGGCACCGTGAGAGTAAAGTGTCTTGCCCAAGAACACAACACAATGTCCCTGGCCAGGACCCGAACCCAAGCCACTCACTCCGGAGTCGAGCGCACTACCCATGAGGCTACCGCGCCTCCCAACGTTCAACGTGAACTATATTTTATATTTTGGATAGTGACCTATCAACTGGATAGCGTTATACAGCAATTGAGCAAATGGGGTCTGATCTACCACACAAAATAACTGGGTAAAGCTGTGTTTACTTGGCTTTTTGGCATTAACAGCAATGAGACAGCGAATAACTCAGAACTGAGAATTAGACAGTATTTTACCTTTTAATCATGTGAGTAACGTTTTAATTTTTAAATGATAACTGAGAATTGTGTACTTACTGTCAGGCTTTAAAAATAAAAAATAAAATTTGGCTTAGCATCATTCACAAATAAGCTGGTTGTTAGTGGCATTAACCTTTACATAAGGTTGCTATGTGTTTCAAAGCTTGCATTACTTACAGCTACATAGTTAACCAGACTCATTTTAAAACAAGTTAAAGTGCTTTATCACCAATATCTTTTTGGGTTGTTAAAGTCTCCGCCCTTCCCCCCAATTCCTTTTTCCGGAATTCAAGGTTTGGCAATAGCGAATGGGAACTGAATTTTATTCTCTTTCACACTTGGTTTGATTTGTATTAAGTTGTATGATGTTGAAGTTAACTGATGGCTATTATCGATACCTACGTTGTCTTTGAACCTTAATTTCCATCTGAATTTTTGAACTTCTTTCAACAAGTGGGATGTGTGGGGAAGACAACTAGGCCTACTATATAGTGATGACCTTTCTTGTACTCTAGATTGCGGATATGTTTGTTTATTTGAAATTTATTTCATAGGAATGGGACAAAATTGTATAGTTGGTTAATTCAAGAAATAATAATAATAAGTAGGCATTTATGTAGCGCTTTTATCCAATTTTCTAAAGGCGCTTTACAACATTAAAAATCAAAATTAAAAAAGAATTGCTGGAAAAAACTAGATCCAAGAAAAGAAAACGTGTCAATAATAACTATACTTGAACAAATAAGTCTTTATATAAGCTTAGATTTAAACATGCACACATTCACATTAGGGCTTAACTTTATATCTAGTGGCAAATTAATCCATAATTTAGGAGCTGCAACGGAAAAAGCTCTATCACCATAACTATTGAGATTGTACCGAGGAACATTTAAAACAAAAGTATCAGATGATCGAAGCCTGGGAGTAGGAATAGAACGCTCAAGCGTATCACACATACATGTATACAGGGGAGCTAAACCATTGAGAGCTTTATAAGTTAGGAGCAATTTATCCTGTAAACTATACGCTTCTCAATCGGTAGCCAATGAAGCTGACGTAACACTGACGTAACTGGGTCGTATTTACGACCACCAACAACCAACCAAGCAGCACAATTCTGAAGGTGAAGCCAATAATTAGCGAACTACAGTGGTCCAACTTACAAGTAACAAACGCGTGAATTAGAGTCTTAATATTCGCCAGAGACAAATATCGCTTAATTCTAGCAATATTCCTAATGTGAAAAAAAAAAAAAAAGATTTACGAATAGCAGCGACGTGATACTCAAGTGTCATGTTGTCATCGAAGACGGTTCCCAAATTTCTCGGGGATGAAGTAGGTCCTACATGCTCATCGCCAGCAAGTAAAAGATCAAGCTGTTGGTGAGGGCGGTGTCGCGCTCCAATAACTAGCACCTCCGTTTTTTTCTATTTATTAAGCTTAAGCTTATTAAATAGCATCCACTTATTTATATCACTAATACAGGCCTCAATGCAGGAAAGAGCACAAAGTTTGTCAACCATCGAAGATTACTCAAATGAAAGATAAATTTGTTCGTTGTCTGCATAGAAGTGAAAACACATCCCGTGAAATCTAATTGTATTCCCCAACGGTGACGTGTACAATAAATACAAATTAGGTCCCAAGACTGAACCTTGAGGTACACCACAAAAAAACATCTCGACTAGTGGACTTTCCATCCCGAACCATCACAAACTGCTTCCATTTGTGAGGTGAGATTTAAACCAGGAAAGTTCTCTGCCCCTTAATACCGAATACCGGTATCAAAGGCTGCAGATAGATCCAACAAAACAAGGATAACAGAGCGGCGACTATCAATAGCTCGCAAGATATCATTTTGAACTCGAAGCAAAGTTGTTTCAGTACTATGCAATTTCTTGTATGGAGACTCTAAAACTTCACCTAGATCGTTCTTTAAAATATAGCTAGTTAACTGATGAGCAGCAGCCTTTTCAATTAATTTGGAAGTAAACATTAGATTCGAAACCGGTCGAAAATTACTAAAAACCTCAAAGTCAGAATTCACCTTCTTCAATAAAGGGATGAAAAGCGCTTCCTTGTGAACATCCGCAACAGTTCCTGTCTCCAACGAAAGATTGATCATTTTAGTAATCACGGACAGAAGGTCAGGAAGGCAGAATTTTAGCACACACACAGGAACTGGATCCAAAATGTTTCACTTTTTCAAGCGACACCTCTTTAAAGCTGGCCAACTGAAAAGGGCAGTGGACTGAGTATGAGAGGAAAGGTGACGCATCGCAAGCATCACTAGAGAGGTTATTACGGATATTTTGTTATTAAAGAAATCTGCGAATCTCTCGGCTCAATCCACATCGGAAGAAGGAGGATAGCTCGCCTCAGCTCTCTTTGCAGTAATTTATTCACAGTTTGAAAACAGTTTTTACAGTTTCAGACATTTTTTTCAAGGCTTAAAACGCATTAAAAAGCGTATTTTTGGATTCCTGTGCTGTTTTGACCGAGCTACATAGGAGGAGTAACTCACTTCGCATTCATGCGCTATACTACTGACGCAGTAAATGACAGTATAAGTTTTGTTTTTTTATTAAATGATCATGTATGAAACTCCGTCCACAAACATTTCAGCAACATTTCACTGCCAACAAAGCTACAACTTACTCCTGCTACGTCACAGGTCCCCGTTCTCCTTCACGCTCGATCAAATCTGGGTTGCCAGACTTAAATGTCCCAACAATCGATAACGACGAGGAATCCTTGAATACTGTTTGAACAATTTTATCGACGTACCAAAAGGTGAAAAAAGGGTGATAGGCACTTTAAGACGTGTTGTTAAATTAATGGTTTCTTTTGTTCCCTCGCCTAGGTACCAGTGAAGGTATAACTAGGCTACTAATTTGTGTATTTGCTAAAGAAAATGCTTATTTAAGCTTTCATTACTGGTGAATTCAGCTTTATTGTAAGGGTTTCTCATGTCCACATTTGATAGAAGTCTTCACAGCTCTTTAGAAGTAAAGATAAGTTCTTGGAAAAGCTTCTAATAGCATCTGATATTAATAACAGTTCTGGGCCCGGTTCTCGGTTCTAGGCCTTTTACTTTTGTTGATTTATATTAATGGTATTTATAATTCTTCTGAGAAGCTTTCTTTTTATTTATTTTATTTATTTTATTTATTTTATTTATTTTATTTATTTTATTTATTTATTTGCTGATGATACAAGCCTGCTGTATGCTGACAAGGATTTGAAGTCACTAGGAGGTGTAGTGAACATTGAATTGCAGAAGGTCTGTTAATCTCGTACCCAGATCTCACTCTGTCACTGGAAATGTGAGATCCGGTAAAGTTCGACAGTACACCATTTTTCATTGGCTACTAAAAAAAGGTTGCAGCAATGCAATTTAAGCTCCGATTGGCATATTTCGCGGGGCACTTAGTGAAGGTTTAGTTTTCGCAAGCTCATGTGCTGTTTTGAATAAGTGCCAGTTGGGAGGAGGAAAGTTTTGTTTTTTCCGACGCCGGAAAAGGTTTACATTTGAGGCAAATCATTTTAAAAATTTGCGACATTTGTGTAAATGGTACCGAAGAAAGCCCCACGTACCCTGCCATTCGAATAAAGTTCGAAAGTAATAAATTCAAGTTGAAGTATGTAATTTATTCAAAACGGTATTTATCGTTCTTAAAGCGTGACTCGCGAATTAAGTAGTGATCAATTGTAAATTTTACGGTTAGATTAACTACATTTTTCACGAGATCGTGTCAAGAATAGCGCTCTTTGAAGTGATTAGGCCTAAATCCTCTTTAACATCTTAGCTTTCAATTTAGGGTTTGGCTAACTACACTTTGCACGAGATCGTGTGTAAAAAATAGCACTCGTTTACTGATTAAGCCTAAGCGCTCGTTTTAGTGATTCTGCAGTTGCTTCGACAATTAAAGAATCTCGACCGTTCAAAAACAATCACTTGTAGCGCTTCTTTCTGTTTGGGCTTAAGTTTAAGGTTTCCTTGTCCTCTACCCAAAACATAGTTAGTGCCCAAAAGAATCTCTTCAAGAATACTCTCGAAATCCGTGTTTATTCGGCAAAAATCACAACATAGAGTACGCACATGCGCAGTGATAGAAAAGCCCGTATTTCGGGCCTCGCTGGCACTGAGCATGCTCGAAATCGAACTTTACCAGATCTCCCTTCCGTATGACCGTGGGAGATCTGGGTACGAGATTAGAAAGTGTGTAACTGGTTAAATCCAAATAAGCTGACCGCAAATGCAAAAAAAATCAAATTTTGTCCGGCATTTTTAGACCATCACAAAAGAAGCTTAATTATCAGATTAATATTTAACAACTATTCACCGAAGTGGAGGTGGCTAGTAGTGGATATTTACCAAGCCGCGACACTGAGGTGAATAGTTGTTGTAGTATTTACTAAAACAGTGAGATAATATAGCGCAAAAAAGTGATTTTAACTCATTTATTTCTGCAAAGATTACAATATTTTTGAGCGCAAATCCCGCGAAAGTTGCTCGGAGGTGAATAATTTATTTAACAACTAACAAGTGGAAGTGGCTAGCGGTGGATATTTACCGTGCCGCGAAGCGGCGAGGTAAATATCCAACGCTAGCCACCGACACTGAGGTGAATAGTTGTTTTAGTATATACTAAAACAGTGAGATAATATATACCACAAAAACGTAATTTGGATGTTTTCTTCACTTGTCACAGATGCAAATCGGGACGCCATTTTTTCCTGAGTTGCTCGGAGGTAAATAGCACAGGATATTCGGAGTTTGACGAGCCAATCAGTGCGCGAGTTCAACGCTATCCACTGTTTTAGTATGTACTAACAAAGGATATCCGGAGTTTGAGTAGCCAATCAGGGCGCACGTTCAGCGCTATCCACTGTTTTAGTATATACTAAAAGGATATATAACAATGCCTCAAATAGCGATATTTCTCTTGAATGTAAAGATTATGTAAAGTTCCTGGGAATGCTCATCGATAAAAACTTGACCTGGAAATATCATACCGATTATTATATTGCCTCTAAAATTAGCAGAGTTATTAGAATTATTGCACAATTCAGCTCCTTCCCTTTAATCAAAATTTACCGTTCTCTGATATTCCCATCTACTTACTATGGAATTGCTGCCTGGGGCCAAGCTGTACAGGTTTATTTGAGGAAGATATTTATCTTACAAGGCTGATTGAACATAGAATAGCATAAGCAACAGCTAAATTCCACGAGCTCCAAAAAATACCCACTAACGGTCGAATATCAGCGAGGACACGGGGTCGATAAATGAATGCTTTTGTACGATCAAGATTATGCTACAACGTAGCAACTTGGAATAATCCAGATCATTTTGTGAAGAAGTTGGACGTTGTATGGCACAGAATGTTGAGAAAAGTTGTGAAAAATGGATTTAAAAGAAAACCAGACTCTAAAGCATTCGTCTACTCAAACAAAGACCTACAATGTACTGCGTATCACCGAGTGTCAATCTATTGAAAATTTTCCTGAAAAACAACAGGTCAAGTGGCTAGCACATTGTGTCAGAATGGAAAATGATGCACTTCAAAAATTCTCTCTCTTTATGATTACAACGAAGAAAAACTACAAATCAGTATGGTTAAGAATCGAGTCAAGATTGGAAATGGACCGGCAACAGTTTTGGAAATCAGCCCGAGATAAACCGAGCTTCAATTGCTATATCAACTCTAGATATGGGAGCTTGGAGGATGAATCACCCACATGAAGTACGATAATATGTGTGTGTGTGTATGTATGTATGTATGTATGTTACAAAAACGAGCTCTTCGGCTAATGTTCTGCACTGATAATAGATCTCATGCTATTCTTTCGTTTGTCTCCGCTAATGTTTAACCCCTCAATATGCTTTATTTTGAAACAGTAAGGTTCTTTTATGCACGACATATCTACTAATTCTGCGCCTCAGAATATCTGTGATCTTTTCACCTGTTCATCCGACCGGCGTTCATTCATATAACACAAGATTTTCTGATGTTGGTAGCTTACATGTTCATAAATGAAGACTGAGCATCGAATTAATTCACTTTCCATTTTCGGAGCTAAGCTATGAAATTGCCTGAAGCCTGACTCGCGTAAACTTAGGAAAAAACCTTTTAAAAACAAAATTCACCAATTTTTACTTGCGGTGCTTGGTGATGAGGATGATTATGTTGATGTTAGGGTTAGCTAACTATCATTATTACTTCCTTATGTTTCATGTCTTATAGGTTCTTGCTCAATCTATCTATGTAAATGCTAGTTATCTGTGAATGTATGTGTACAGGGTGTTTCAAAACAGTTGCATTTTGTCTCAAAAACTTAATGTAAATTTTAGGCAAATTGAAACTGATTCAGTTAGTAAATTTATCTAAATAATTGTTCAAAGGAATTTCAATTCTAAGATTTGAATACATGACAATACTTTTGAATTTTCGCGCCCAATGTACAAGCGCGTGTGCTTTTTCCCGCCATATTTTCCCCGCTCATTGTCTGTTTTCGAATTTATTGCCTTTGTTTTGGATTTTCTCTGCTCTTTCATGGAAATCACAGTCATTGTTAGGCAGTCGCTGTTTGTGCTAGAGCTCAGGCAGCTATTTTACGGTCATCTGGCCATTCAGTATACCTGCCAATTCTCACGCCTTAGGCGTGAGTTTCACGCCTGCGGGTTGAAAACCTCGATCTCACGCCGGCTCATGCATGTGGTCCAATTTCTCACGCCTGACTGAAAAATGTGAGTTGTTGCCGTATTGCTTGACACAATTTCCAAAAATATGTTAACTCAGACCCGTGTAAGAAACGAAAACCATGTGTAAAATGAATAAATAAGAATACCTTCCTCGCGATTTCTGATTTTTGAAGTAAAAAGCAAAGGGAGCGAGCTCGCGCTTATACCCGTTTATACGTCTTTGAAAGACTTTGGAGGTCTTCGGAAGACTCTGGACTTCTTCGGAAATCTTCGGAAATGTTCGTGTCGTCTTCAAAAATCCCAGCACTCCCAGGATAAAAATCTCACGCCTACATCTCAGAAAAAGTTGGCAAATATACATTCAGTCAAAGAAATAGCCAAATTGTTTAAAAGACCGAACGATGGGTGAACAAGTGGTCAAAAAGGAATTCCTTCGAGAACAAACCAAGGAGTGGACGATCGTCTGTTTTGACAAACTATGCGAGAAATGTAATCACGAAAGCTAAGTATAAGTGTAATAATTTAACAAGAAAGATTGTCTAAAAATTTCAACATCAAAATACCAAGGTTTCGAGGGGTGGAAAGCCTTTAAGCGAAGGAAGATACCACTGTTAAGTGAGAAGCAAAGAAGGCCTTGTTTGAAATTTGCCAGGAAATACTCTAAGCTCACGGCAGAGGATTGGGAGAACTTCTAATTTCCAAATGAGTGTCTTAAGTATCTAGTTCATTGCCCGAATCCAGAAAACCACATCGTATGGGGCTCTCAGGAGTGCCAGAGTTTGAGCGCGATTGATGCCGGAGAAGTGTGATTTTATCGGCGAGATGTGAGGTAAGCTAGAAATTACTTTCCAGCCTTTCCTTTATTTAGGTACGAGTGACAACCCAGGAATTTCGCTGAAATCGCACTCAGTCAGGCAAATAACCACACAAAAAGCGAGAAATTCACCACGACAATAAAGCGCGGCCTTTTTATTGAGAACTTTTGCGGGTAAATATCTTTTTCAGTTTGTTATCGAGATTCCCATACAGATCCTTATATTTTTTTACTCTCCGAGTCTGGACAGCCTGTGGTGTAAACAGAAGATCCACCCGCTTCAAAAACGATGCGGTTGCAAATGAAACCGCGTTCATGTAAACGCTGCCTCAGTCTCCAGTTAAAAGATTCTGATCACGTGATAACATTTTTTGTGGCTCTGCGGTTTCGGAAATACCAATCTCGTGACTCTATTTTCTGTTGCTCTCCCCAAAGAGAAAAGCGTGAAACGGTGATGACGGCGAGTAAAACCGACCGAAGCTATTACGGGTAACCCAGCAAAAGTCTTGTCCGAGGAAATAAGAGACAGGTGAAAACTTTCGAAACCACAGAGGCACAAAAGTGTTATCACGTGATCAGATTTTGTTAACCGTGGACTGAAATCAATGCCCTTGTCGCCTTTGTCCAAGAACGTCTGAGATCGATAGTATGCAGCTATTTTATAGGCTTG
>BLFP01004469.1:581195-586195 GCA_014634505.1 Montipora efflorescens | reverse complement strand
ACTGCACGAACATATTATTGTACATTAAAATTTTGACTATTGATTGACATATTAATGGTATACGGTATACAATTTAAAAAACTTGGTCTCGCTACTTTCAGGGGGTGGGGAAGTCGCTACTTTCGGGACTTACTAGCGGCCACAAAAAATTGACGTTAATTTCGGGGGGTCGTTACTATCGGAACTTTACGGTATTACTGTATGTTCTTCCTGAATCAACAGCTTCAGTCGCGCTCCGTCACTCACGCAAGACATTAGGAAGCTTAAGCACGCGCGTTTTTGAGACTCGGACGGCAACTGGAAGTAAGCTGTTTTCCCTTTTAACTTGGGTCTTTACACGACCACAAAATATCTTTTCTCCATCAGAGATGATTGGTACAAAAATCTGGGGGACACCACAGTCCTGGCACGCAAAATGTTCTCTTCTGTTTGCCGTCCGCGTCTTAAAAAACGCACCTGCTTAAACTCCTTATTTTCCAGGCGCCTTGTTCCTTAAAAACAAGCATTTTTGAACCCGAAAAGCCGGGTGAAAAAACATGGAAAACAAATTAAAGAAGTTTTAAGTTTCCTTTATTGTAATTTGGAATGCCTTAGCTGGATGATGCCATCACCATTCTCAAATCTGTTTATCTACTGAGAATAGCAAGGTCAGATGCATTTTACAGTACACATTTTCTCAGAGTGAAATACTTGAGTGTGCAGATTATAGCAGAACGTACAAGGAGTGAGTAGTTCTCGCGAATTGTCTCCGGATTCCGGATTCGAGATTCCGGATTCTAGCTTTTATTGCTGCCATTTACTTGTACTTGTTTTAGTCACTTTGTAGAGACTGACGCAATGCGGTCTTGCCAATAAATTACGTTTTTGATCAGTTTATAATATTTATAGAAAACTGTTAAGAAAATATTTGGGATATTTAGAATTTTTTCACAATATTTAGGGGAAACCAGTGAGATATTTCGGAAAAATATCAGGACTTTCCGGAAACATATTTAGACGATTTTACGAGATATTTGTAGCTAGGCCTAGAGGAATGCGTGAACTGGAAAGTTTTTGTAGGCTTAAAATGTGTTTGAACATCAAGTAAGTAATGCTGCTTGCAAAAGGTGGACCCTTGAAAACTTCATCGTCAAGAAAAACAATGCGTTCAGACAACATTGAAGGGGCAAACGCACGCATACATTGACTTTACTCCTACAGGATAGCAATTTCAACGAACAATATTGGTTTCTAGATGAGCCGTGTACATATCTAATCTTACATATATGTGTAGTTAAAAAAATGCTAAAATTCTCTTAAATAGTACTAATGTATGTTGCAGAGTCTAAATTACTAAAACCAAAATTTGAGTATTTTATAATAGAAAATAATAATTATTGATAAGAATAAATATAATTATAATAAAAAAACAAATCCAACTATCGGATTGATCTTTCCTCAAAAAACGCTTTGAAACTAATCTCAAATGTCACTTGGAAGTGCATCCCATGCAGTTGCCCCTCGACAAGCAAAAGATCTTTTTAACCAGTTTGTCTCAGGTTTGGTCAAGTGCATGTCAAACTCGCTGCTTTGAATGTCGGATGTTGTAGTTATGCATCCAAGGCTGTGCTCTAAGAAAAATTTCGGGGAGCCCTTCCATTTTCAGCTGGGGTGCCCAGCCCTCCAAGTCGGTTGCCCAAATAAATAAATTCCTTATTTAATTATGTTACATGTGAAATCATGTGGAACGGCCTTTGAACCGATTGTTTCGTACGAAGAGAAAACATTTTCTGAGAGGTTTCGTAAACTGTAACCACCGGCATATTAAAATTTTTAGCCGCCTCATCTGCTAGAAATACAATGAGCCACAGTGCCCGGCCGGGCGACCGGGTAATTTTTCTCACTCGCCCGAAGCCAAATGTTAGTCGCCTCAGGCGACCGGGCGCCGTTAGAGCCTTGTGCATCTTAGAGTTCCGACAAAAAAGCACGCATTTTTGAGCAATTACCCCACACAAGGCTGCAATAGTCGAAGTACGGCTGTACTGATAGATAAATAGAATTCAATGTTCTTAAAGTGCCCATAACCCCAAAATATTTTTTTCGCTAAAATGAATCTTTGCACCTGTTCGAGATGCATTGCAACCATTTTTTTCCTTTTTGTAACAAATCCTGCCATTTTATAGGCTTCGGAAGTTGCGAAAATCCAAGCATCATTTGTTCACGACCGAATGAGAAGGGGAGTGGGTCTATTCCTGTTTTTACGTCACAATCTACTTTTCATGCATTTTTACAAAGAGTTAATGCAATGTAAATCAGTTTGTGACGTAAAAACAGGAATAGACCCACTCCTCTTCTAACTCGGTCGTGAACAAAAGATGCTTGGATTTTCGCAACTCTCGAAGCCTCTATAATGGCAGGATTTGTTAGGAAAAGGAAAAAAAAGCTGCAATGCGTTTCGAACAGGTGCAAAGATTCATTTTAACGGAAGTCTTTCGTTGGAGGTCTAATTTTAATTACTTACTACTTAATATATACAGAAGCAGGAGTGTTTTATCAGATATAAAAGTCCTGAGGGCGAAACCCGGGGAATTTTTTATATCTGATAAAACATGTGCTGCACATGTTGTAAATGGCTTAAAATACTCCTCCATATTCAATAGACGTTTTGACCAACCGTGATGGGAAAAAGACTATTCCTCCGTGAAAGGCGGTCTAGCTCAGTTCGTCTGGCAATCGAAAAACACCCTGAACAAAAAAGACGTTACATAAGAAGTCGTGGCATTCTAGTTCACCTTGAAATCGAAGAAATGTATACAAATGTTACTCACTTTGGCCTGTAAGCGTAAAAATGCTCCGGTTTAGTGTTTTGAGGGCTCTTGAACCGAGGACAACATGCCTCCAAAACGACAGTTAAATTAGGCGGCCAAAGACGGTGGAAGAGCAAGAGAGAAAAGACTTGGATGACTGCATTCCAAAGGTTAATACTAGGAACGCAACAAAGTGGGCGTTTAAGGTTTTGCGAGTGGCATATATCAAGGAACAACAAAGAAAGGAGTCATCAAATGAAAATAAACATGAGGCAGTACATGATGCCTCTAGTGACATTATATAATGCCTTATTTGGCATTCCATTGTTCATCTATTTACTCCGCAACCACGTTGAAATCCCTCCCCAGGCTTTCAGGTTTGTTGGGTGAATTATCAGGTATAACTTACTCACATGTCTAGAGAAATTCATCCGATTGGTCAAAACGACTATTGAATATGGATGAGTATTTTTAAAGCATACACAAGCCAGTTTGGCTGTTATCTCCTTACGATGTACAAGATATGATTATCCTATGACAGTCTAAATTCATCAGTGTGTACGCTGAGCAACTTTATTGTAGCTTTCCTTTCTATAGGTTTATCGTATATATTAAGGGGCGTTCGATTGACTGTATTCTGGAATAAGAATACATGGATTAGAAGTAAGAAAGCCTTCGTTTTTACGAAGATTCACGTTAAAATTGTCAAACAAGTGCTGAAATGCTATTTTTTATAATTTTTGTTGCTTCAAAACGCCAGAAATGTTTTGTCTGGAACCAACTGTCCTATAACTAGTTTTCGAGGCCTGTAGATGCCCTCTTACTTATGAATTTTTCTTATGGGGCACCTGTATATGGAATGTTCTTGGCCAATTTCTTCCCGAGAGTGCCGAAATGCAAATTAATTTTATCCCCTATCTCTTTTTTGTTAGTATATGATCGACCCCCACTGAAAATCTCGTTAATCATTGTCGTTTTAGAATTACGACTTAACGTACTGTTTATTAGTTTTGGAGTTTCTCTTACGTTGTCGCTATTTTCTTGGATGTCGTAGTTGAAATATTTCTAAGAAATATTCTTGAAATATTGCTATTATAAGACTTATAATTTTGATATTAAACTTGTTTCTGGTATTTCTCAGTATAATTTACCCAGTCTAACTCATTCTTCGTTTTGACAAGTCTATAGCTTAATTGTTATTCTTTATTCGGGAGTAAATTTGATTGTTGGAGGGAAATTGTTCGTGAATTCACCAAAATGGTTTCTTTCGTTTTCCCTTGTGGTCCAGTTTGAAAACATGTAGTCAATGAAATGCTTCCAGTGGGCCGTGTGTAGAAAACGTTTACGTGCGGATAAAGGACACGTTCATGGTACATATGGAACTTGAGACTCTTTCGTTTTGTTTGTACAGTGACAGTAGATTGATTAATTTAGTGATTCTCACATTACCTGTATATAGATAAGCGATTACACATTCACGCGACACAACAATAAAAACGAGTTGCAATAGACCATATTCGTATTCTCGGTATTGGACTGGAACTAGCTTTGCAATGGAGGCTAATGCGGGGGAATATATTAGAAAGTATTTGCATTTGAAAAGATTCCCCCGCATTAGTCTCCATTGCAAGCTAGCTCCAGGCCAATACCGAGAATACGAATATGGACGTCTACGCTTGGGTTATTATATCGTGAGTCTGCGCATGTGGAGTTAGTAAAAGAAACACCGGAATACAATGCATCTCCTGTACGTTTTATTTTACGTTTTGAAAATACATTCATGAGAGTTGTAAGTTCATTTAGTTTGTCTTTTACACTACAAAGTTTATGATTTCACTGCTTTGTTCATCTGGTACCGATGTAGTTTTCTGTTTGGAGTTGATCTTGGAGAGTGTGCGAGCCAGCGAGCCATGCGAATTTCGCATTTAAGTCTATAAGCACCCATTTCAAATAGCGCTGATAAACAGTTATTAAGTCTAAGCACCCATTTTAAAACGGTTAGCTTTCAATAACTGTGTGACTTGCATGTTGACTTGCATGGCTCGTCATGTTGGCTCGCATGACTCGCATGGCTCGCTGGCTCGCTGGCTCGCACATTGGTACAACTCGCGAGAGTTCCGCTTAAGCTTTGACACCTTGTGGATTGTTGTATGAAATAACAGTCGCGTAGAAAATTTGATCATGGAAACATAGCCGTGGAAACATTGTCTGCCT
>BLFP01004469.1:561958-575482 GCA_014634505.1 Montipora efflorescens | reverse complement strand
GTAATGACCATTTGTTTATGCAAAGTCAAAATTTACTCTCCAAGATGCGTACGACGTTATTTATCACCAGGTAATTCCATCATTTTGGAAATAGCAGCTACTTTATTATTCATTGGCGTCACAATTTTTCACTGATTTTGGGGCTCATTTTGTTGAAACTCAAGCACGCTTCCAACAGGCCTGTGAACCCGTCCTGCTTACAGAGCAATACTAAAAAAAATCTCCCATATCACATTTCAACCTTAAGCGCGAAAATTCAATACACAACATGATATTATAATTCACAAAGGCAGAAAATACCACAGAATCCTTTTCCAGCGAAAAATTTATTGAAACAAACAACATATTTGCTCTTAGAGGCGAAAACCTCGTCCTATTTCATTGCGTGGGTGAAGACAAGAAACTCAATCGTGTCAAATTACCATGTACTTCAGGTTTCCTGAAGAACCTTTTGCTTGAATAACAAAAAACTATCCAGTTAAGCTCGCATATCATAAAACATGATGAATTCATAAAGGCCACCTTTTCCAGCGAACAATTTTTTGAAACAAACAACACATTTGCTATTAGAGGCAAAAACCCCTTCTATTTCATTACGTGCGTGAAGAGAAGAAACTCAATCGTGTCAAATATGCGCAATATTGCAACAAACTAAATTTCAGGATCAAACCGTTTCCATGAAGAACCTTTTCCTTGAATAATGAAGCACAAAATAGACGACAAGCTTTCTTTCAAATAATTTTTGGCTGTCACATTTCCAATTATTTTCTTTACCTGAAGATTGTGCAGAGTTGATCACTGATCCACGTAAGGTGTTCGATTCGTTCTCTGTCTTTGTTGAACCCATAAGTTACCAGAGAATTTTCCATTTGGTTTTAGTGTTCTACGTAACAGCACATTTGGTAAACTATTAGAAGTGCAGCTCACTTTGATTTCGGCTCGACGGGCGACAGATTGTTGTCGAAGTCCATTACTCGTCGCTTTTAAGATTCCACCGCCTGTCTTGTTCAGTATCCAATTGACTTGCCAGTATTGAGCTTCATAAGAATATATTTTGTTTAAAGATCCTCTAAAACGCCATTCGCGTTACATGACTTTCGACGCCATTGCCGGTTAAGTTTATCATTCTACTGTGTCCACCAGAGAAATCTACGCATTTCCACTACCCTCTCTATCCTAAGAAAATACGAGCGGAAGGCCCTATGCACAAAGATACCACTTAGCAGGGGAGTGACAGGCAAGACTTTTACCGACACGGAAAAAGAAAAAAAAAGAGAAACACCGAACAAATGCCACCCACTTTCCGAGATGGGATTGCCATACGGCAACCCAGTAAATATACTCGTTATCCACTACGCTCAAATCCTCCTGAAATGCGGGGTTTCTGGGGTGCTTACCATTTAGCCAAAAGATCCGGAAATTTCGGTTTGAGGTGAAAGGGAAAGCAATTTTCCGGACAACCTGGACAACCTTCAGGGTGCTTACCATTTAGCCAAATAATCCGGATGGAATGATCGTTGCATAAAGGTAAGCGATTTTCCGAACTTCATGACCAACTGGATGAGAATGGCGCTTACCATTTACTACACAGCATTCCATCCCGCATATTTTACTCGATCTTGAGAGAAAGGGCCTGGAAACGGAAGGATTCTCGCAAATGGTAAGAGCATTTCGCGAATTCCGTTCCGAACGGAAAAAGAGGACTACCTCTGGAAGTTGTCCACAATTTCCGAAAAGATTTTCCGGAAAATTGCCTTTCCATTTGACCTCAAATCGAAATTTCCGGATTTTCTAGCTAAATGGTAAGAACCCTCATAGTCCTCTTTTTCCGTTCGGAACGGAATTCGCGAAATGCTCTTACCATTTTCGAGAATCCTTCCGTTTCCAGGCCCTTTCTCACAAGATCGAGTAAAATATGAGGAATGGAATGCTGTGTAGTAAATGGTAAGCACTATTCTCATCCGGTTGGTCATGAAATTCCGAAAATCGCTTGCCTTTATGCAACGATCATTCCCCTCCGGATTATTTGGCTCAATGGTAAGCACCCCTGGTTTCCCTGGATTCCAGAGGTTTTTTGCTCTCTTTGGGTGACTAAAGATCATAGCGAAAAGCGAAAGAGCGAACCGGCGAACTGGTTTTCTCGCCGCTTGTCCATTCCGTCGCTCTAGAAAGAAAAACCTCTGGTATCCCAGCGAAGAAAAGACACTCGTACTTTCGTTCACTTCTATTTCAAAGACCTTGAAATTATTTAGCTTCAGAAACGTTTCGAAAAAAAAGTGAAATTCATTCATATTTGACAAAACTTACAAAGACTGCTAAGGCAATTCATGCAGAAGAACCGACTGATAATATAATTATGCAAATGTTAATTCTTCTGTTTCAAACGCAATGAAATGGGACACTTGTGTTTGGGAAGAAATGGTCTAAGTATCCTTCTCATCTGGACGGTCACATATGTTCTGCACATTTCGAGATACTCGGGTCTCGAACCGGTGGTTCTTCTTCTTGTTTGCGCGGTTTAAAACTATGCGGAGAAAGCAGAACTCAGCAAGTGCTCTTGGTATGCAAAAAGAAAATTGGGGATAACCATCCATTGTTCAGAGCTTCAATTTGGAAAACAACGCTATACATTGCTTTGTATTTTACAAATATCGTTGATTAATTAACTTTGAAAAATGCATTGGTTACTCCCAATTTTCTTTTTGGATTTTAGTAACACTTGTAAAGGTTTGCTATTCCCGCATATTCGTAATCCGGGAAAATAGTACCTTTAAATTAATAGGCACCGTCCTTAAAGGCCACAGTTTCTGATATTGAGACAGTTGCATGACATTAAACTTTTCAAAGTAAACATCAATGTGATTGTTTTACCAAACAGAGGCATGTTTTCAGCTTATACATGTATTCAGGCTACTGTCATCATCTGTATCATCGTCAACCATAATTGTCAGCGTAAATTCTAATTTCTTTTGCAGGTCTTTCATGGAAATACTGGGCGAAACGACATTGTCAAGCATAATCTTGAGGAGGTTATCATAGCGAGCTTCATCCGCTTTCAGCCAACTGACTTTTTTGGTCATAAGGCATTGAGAATTGAGCTCTATGGGACACTTAAATCTCTAGGTAACTCATGATCTCTAGTTTTCCAGATCCATTTGCATGTAATTACCGGGTATTTAAAAAGACAAAATTAGAAAAGAAAAAATGAACTCCATTTGAACTTGTTCTTAGTATTGCAAAAGTTACGTATAAAGAAAGATTTTCTAGCACATTTGAATTAAGTTAATGGTGTTTTTGGACTTGTGCGGAATTTCAGCAAATAATTTCTTTTTCTCCATACCAGTTCCTGTTGAAACTCCTATTCTTGTTTTGACTGCACAATCGTCTACTAGTGTTGCTGCCTCTTGGAAACTTTCAGAACGGTACTACAACGAAAGAAAGTTGATATCCTTTAAACTTCTATATCAAAAGGAAGTCTCCAACGTACCACAAATACAAATTATCAGAGATGCCAAGAACGTTCCAATTGAGAATGGTTTGTTGGTTTTCTCCTCGGAAGTCACAGGGCTTGAGAAATTCACACAATATGAATTTGAAGTGTACGTCTTTAGTTCGGTGGGGGATGGACCAAAGCGTTCCTTAAAGACAAGGACATTGGAAGATGGTAAGGGTCTGTAGCCTTTTAGCAGGCTTACTTTAGTCTATTAGGGGCAATTATGGTGAATTACAGCAATGAAATCACAATTTCCAATGTCCATAGACACAGCTGACCCTATCTTATACTTATAGATTTTAATCTCCAATTATTCCATGTGGTGGCAGGTGTGGGAGAAAGTAGTCAACTGCAGTTGAAAGAAATTGAGATATTTGCAAATGTGGAGTGCCATGGTGTTTTTGTTTCTGAGAAGCCATCCTTCTTCATTTAGAATGTCACTTCCTTCATCAAATTGATTTCCTTTATTGGAAAGAAAGAAAAAAAGAAAGTTGCTATTCAATTAAGAATGGTTGAATTACTTTTCTTTTATTTCATTCCATGGGAAACGTTCATTTTGATTTCTTGTCTTTGTTGCATTTGAAATATTTCAGTCCCATCAAAAGCTCCTAGCAATTTTATAGTGACTGCAAACACATCTACGGATATCATAGCGTCCTGGAAGCTTCCTCCCCCCGACTCCAGACATGGAATCATTAGAGGATTTAAGATATTCTTTAGGAAAAAAGGCTCCGATACCAGAAACAGACCAAAAACCATTTTTGCTTCCAACGTCTCGATGTACACAATACCTGTCACCGGACTGGCTGAATTTACAGAATATGAATTTCATGTGTTGGCCTTTACCTCCGCTGGTGATGGAATGAACAGTTCCGTTCAATTCGCAAAAACAAAAGAAGATAGTAAGTGATACACGTATTGTTTAAATTGGCTTTTCAAGTCAGCTTTTCACCCATTTCATTTTAAGTGTTGAAATGTATAACTAAAAAACGAAAGTCTTTGTTTTAAGGCTGAAGGTTATATCATTTTAAGTTTCTTTCATGGCTTACATGTATTACATTACATTGCATGTGCACCAGTTCCGTGTATGTACCACTGGAATTGTTCCAGTCATTGCACTTGCTCTATCAGCTAAGTTATTAAGCCAGCAGAGAGCTGGTCACTTGTAAGTAGAAGCTTGAAACAAATCCATGCTCAGTGAACTGGATTCGAACCCATGACCTAAAGATTAAGCACTGCTACACATGCTGTTCCAACTGAGCTATCTAGCTCACTGGAAGCTGATCATTTGCAAGTTCTAGTTTATCCTGTCCGTGATGATTTTCTGGAAAGATCATCCCAGTTAGTTGAGCAACCATTCCCTACCTCTGAATTAACGATTATCGTTAGTTCCACATTTGCTCCGAATTGACTATTATCATTAATTTAGAAGACTGAAAGCTTGATACGGATTATGGGAAAGGGTGACATATTTTTTTAAAAGACAACCCAAGTGTATGGTCAAAGGACTTGAAACTGGCAATGTTGACTAATTTAACCCGTCACCTAACCACTTGACCACCATACCTCTATAGCTGCCCAGGGACAATATTTTAAACACTCTTTGATAAAGCTGTATTATTACGCCTCAAAAAACAATATTAAGCACTGCAAACGGTCGGTTACCAAATTTCACGACAAAGCTAAACATTTTAAAATCAACGTTTACGCCTTATTAATCTAGCGTAGGCGCAATTACTCTTCAGCAATGATATTATTCTATGGGAGACAAAAAAAAGAAAAAACAAAAAACATGAACGGCTCGATTTTCCAAAAATTTGTATTTTAGCATTTTGACACAAGTGTTGATTTTTTTTCCCAGCATTTCGTTGCATGCAAGTTTAAATGCTGCCTACTTTATGCATCATTGTGCCCACTGTTAAGCAACGACTTCAGTCAATGTCTTTTCCCTTTCCTTACAAATACCATGATTGTAGTTAATATATCAAGATTGCTAGGAAACTCTACGTGTTTCTTTGTTTTTTTTCTTGTTTTCTGTTTTGGCCCTGACCATGCCCAAACCACACCCTTCTTCTAACAGACAACCAATCATAAGTTTTGATTAATTTATTCAAAAGATATTGTACATGGTCACGGTCAGGTGAACATGAAGTGTGACAGCACTGTACTCCCTTTTCAAGTTTTTAGGGTTTCATAACTAGTCCATGTATATGAACTATGAAAAAGGAGGTCCTGCTAGTAACAAGTCAAGTGACTGAAAAGAGGAAAGATTTCCAAACCTCTTAGATTTCGGGAGCTACTTGACCACCTGTTGTCAGGTTACTCTGTGACCTGTAAATGAGGTTTTGGCAATTGCTTTTGAATCATCCAAACTTTGCTTTGAACATTCAATAAGTCCCGACATATCGCGACTGCCAGGGTTAGGGTTAGGCAACCATACAGTATGACAATCATTGCCCGGTCTTTTTTTTTTTGGAGGATCAACTAAACCTATAACGGATGTCTTACAGTATCTTTAATACCGCCAGAAGACAAGTTAAGAAGTGGGAAAATGTTACTGCCAAGAGTGTGAAGCCTTTCAACAATAATTTATCTGCTCTTTGGCAAATCTCTTTTGTTGACACTGAAAAATATTTTGTTTCAAAAGTGCACTTTAAGCTGGCTAAGAAGTATAAACCTCTGTTTTAAAACAGCTACTTATCTCAGTCTCAAGGGACGTCCTTTCATCTATTACTTTTCACTGAATTCACATGGCACCAGATTACCAACACACACAAGCAAGATAACTGTATGACCCTATTAAAGCTCCGTATCTTTCCAAGTCTAAACTATTTCTGTATAATACAACATACAGCTGTAGAATCTATTTTTAGTAATGCGGAACAATGACTATAATGTACCACAGACTAGAATCGGTTCTTAAGTGCTTTACGTGACTTGATTACGCAGCTAGGTAATGCGACTTAATGAACAGGGATCACTTAATGTTTTGTCTTCATTAATTTAAAGTTCCTTCAAACGCTCCCAGTGGATTTATGGTGACCGCAAGCATCTTGGGAGCTACCACCTGCAGACTCCAGAAATGGAATCATTACAGGATTCAAATTGTTTTATAGACAGAAACACTCTGGTAACCAATCTAAACTTCTTAACATTTCCAATGCTTCCATTCGAGCAGAAACTGTCAGGGAGTTGATGAAATTTACAGAATATGAATTTCAATTGCTAGCCTACACCTCGGTTGGCGATGGACCGAATAGTTCTGTTCAATTTGCAAAAACAATGGAAGATGGTAAGTAGTGTTATTAATTGAAGAGTTTTTTGAAGAGTCTTTTGTGAGTTCTCTCTTTAGTCAATGCTTCAACCGTTTAGTACAACAAATCTTGTACTCTTTTGCATTGTTAAATTAACTTAATTTGATTAGCAATGCAGTGCTTATCCGTCGTCAATCCATCGACTGGCAAGTGGTTGATTGGATAATTTACCACTTGATTAAAATGCTTTTGCTGCTTGATGTTGTTAAAGCCATTGATTCTCAACCCACAATTGCACAGATGCATTATTTATAGTGTTGATTTATCTCAGTCTATCTTTTATCTCTTAAATTATTTTGCTATGTTCCAGCTCCATCAAAACCTCCCAGTGGATTTATAGTGGATGCGAGCACTTCTTCAAGTGTCACAGCATCTTGGCAGCTACCACCCGCAGACTCCAGAAATGGAATAATCAGAGGATTTAAGTTGTTTATTAATAGGAAAGAGTCAGGTGACAAACCAGATGTTCAATTTATCGATGTTTCCAAAACTTCAGTTTACACAAAGACTGTTACTGGATTGCAAGAATCTACAGAATATGAATTGCAGGTGTTGGCCTACACTTCTGCTGGTGATGGACCAAAGAGTTTTCTTAATTTTGTAAAAACAAAGGAACTTGGTAAGAGTTACATAATTTTTCGAAAGATCGACACAGGGCAATTATATAACCTGTAGTTATTTTTTTGCGTTTTTTCTTCCATGTTTTTCTTTTTCTTACTGACAATAGTATACTGGTAGTACTTTATGATGGTAATTGACTGAGTGGAGTGTAATTTGGTCTGAAATTAGACTTGTGAAATTAAATATTATTTCAGTCAAAAATTGCACACGACACGAAGTTCAATTACCACTTTTATTACATCGGATCCATTTAGAAATCGCTCAAATTACAGGATGTCAGTCAGTACAAATATTTTATTGATCCAGTTGCTGGTTTATAAAAAAGCGGAACCAGAAACACTTTTACGTGTCATTTTCTATGCAAAACAAACATTTTAGACGTCATGTTTCGAAAGCTCAGTCAAGTGTGACAACGGAAAAATATGTTCCATTGAAGGAAATTCAAGTCAGATCAAAAACAGTTTAAACATGACCTTTACCACACATTGGCTTTCTTTATATCTCATTTTCTTGCAATTTGATTGGTTACTTTAAGCAAGCCTTAGCGTTGAAATCTGATTGGTTGTTTTGTTTTAGTGTTACACATACTTTCTCATTGGCTGGGGAAAAGGTGCAATTTAGAGAAAACAATGTGTAATTCGTGAATAAATCTTACTCAGCTGAGAGCAAGGGTCACCAGCGATAATACAAAGTGAAACTGTGTTGCTGTTTCTTTTATATCATTAATTTTATGTCTCATTGAAATCTGAACTGTAGTGTCTCCATGTTTATCAGGGGCATAAAAGGCCAATAATATCCAGAGACTAGGGAAAACGTTTCATAAGAAAACGTTGCATTAGATTTCAAAGACATAAAGTTTATCGTTGCACTGATGTATAATCGGTGATAATGTTTCATGTTGCACATTTTTATCGTTATTGCATGTGAAGTCATCTGTAGATATACCTGTTCATGAGAGTTAAGCGTAATTGTTCCTTCGTTTTAAACACACACTTACTTAACGGCTTTACATGCAACACTATCTGACGTTAATCTTTGTGCTTAGAATTTCATTAAAACTATTGCATTGAAAATTTGATTCTAGTTTGTACCAATAATAACTTGTGCCATTTTTCGACCAGGTTTTTCCATGGCGAGTATTCTTGGTTTTTCCATTGGCGGTGTATCTTTGCTTGGCTTTCTACTTCTTGTTGGTTTTTCTTGCCATAAAAAGAGAAGGAAGAAGCGTCCTGGAAAGTGGTAAGCTTTTTTTCTTCTTTTCTTTTTCCTTCCATCTTGAATTGAGTATCTTCCGTGTACCGCGTAGCCAGTTTCCAAGATGGACTTCCATCTTCCATCTTCCATCGGTACGCAGTACGCAGTGAGATAATCATATCTCACTGCGTACTGCTTACCGCGTAGCCAGCTTTTAAGATAGCCTTTCATCTTGAATTTAGTATCTTCCGCGTACCGCGTACCGCGTACCACGTAGCCAGCTTCTAAGATAGCCATTTTCAATTTGCAATTTATTTTTACGTGAATTAATTACATACTTCAAATTGAATTATTTAGTTTCTGCGTACCGCGTAGCCGGCTACGCAGAACTTTGTTTGAGTTGCAGGGTATTCTGCAGTTACTCCAAACTTTGTCCCTCCAGAGCAAATACTTAGAGAGCTTAAAGTGCTGACGAAATTCACATCTTTCCTATCTAAGCCATTTAAAGACATAAACATGTAGTCTGTACGAGAAGAAGAATGCTGTTTACTATTTTCAAACATCTCTTTTTGTTCTAGAGATATTCAAGTTTTTAAAATATGCAAATTAGCCAAGTGATGACGTCATAAGCTCAACCGAATTATGATCAAATGTGATGGAAAAAGATATCCCAGCCAATTTGTATCAGAAATGCTTGATTCTTGGCAGAAAGATTCTAGAAGATGTGCTCCACAATATGAGCATACCAGTTTTGTTACCATGGCAACATACTGGGTTCCAGACCTCCCTGATGTTAAAGGCTTTGCTGGCCACCTTTGGCGTTCTATTGTGATATTTGCCAATGGTGCCTCATCTGCATGATCCTGCAAGCATATAAATATGTTAGGGCAAGTTTGTTGCCTTGCTAAATGTTTTTCTACCTTATGATCACCAAAAATATTGAATCAGGTTGAAGGGGACTGGAAAAGAGTGAGTTGCCATGGGAACCAATTTCTTTACAGCCGAAGGTGTGTTGCCTGTATAACTACAGGGTGTATTAGCCTACCAAGTTTCAATGGTCTCTGCTGCAAATAGACCATTTTCGAATTCTCACGGCTGGACTAGATCTAGCATGGAATGGAGGCTAATGCGGGGAAATGTTTTCAAATGCAAATTAATTTGCCAGCATTAGCCTCCATTTCATGCTAGATCCAGTCCAACCGTTAGAATACGAAACTGGCCTATTGACCGAGATAGCTCTATTTATATATTAATTGATTTTATATTGGGTTGAGTGAATGACGTCATCAGTAATCTCATTTGCATATTTTACACATTTTTCAAACTTAAATATTTCCGGAACCAATGCAGATATTTCCAAACGATAAACGGCGTTTTTTTTCTTTCCTCGGAATTCTATATATTAATAAACCTAAAAATTCAAGGGATGAAAATTTGATCATAGTAGCACTTCAAAACATACATGTATTTTGAAATACTGAAATGAGCCTATAGAAATTATAAGCACATGATAAAGGTGTCAAACTCTGCGAAGCGACATGCAAATAACAGCAGAAAGTCCGGAAGCCATGCCTTTGACCTCTAAAAAAAAATTGCTATAGCACAGCCAAGTGGCTCCACTCTACTGGCTTTTACCTAAAATTTCTCCTCATAACAGAGCACAAAGTATCCTTCAGAAGCACTTGTGAAATAACGAAAGGACGAGAGGCCGAAAATTAAAAGAGAACGGCAAATGCACAATTGTCATGAACTGTAGGAGTCGTGTAGGGCGGTCAACCGCATTTACAAAGACGTGTCAATTATCTATATTAAAGATGTCAACAATCACCGATTTAACCAATCATATCATGATACCAGGAGCTGGTATCATAGAACGGCGGCATCAGTAGAATGTCTACAGGCTCCCTCGCTTCGTTCGGGCTCATCGGGAGCCTGTTCGCATGCTACTTTGACCTTTTTAACAGCCCATTGAAAAACAATAGTAAATATTTGCGGATCGGCCGATTTCTCTGAAGTTTAAAAGGATGATTGCTAACAAATAGAGAAAGATTTTTTACAATAACGAAAAATTCCTGTGTTAAGTATGAAAATTTGACAAAGAGGTACATGTAAGGCCCGGGTCAAATGCCGTACTTCACATGATCCGAACCCAATTCAACCAATTAGGCTCATGTGAAGTTCGGCGTTTGACCCAATTAAGTTCGACTGATTGGTCGTTCTTCACTGGCCAGCCGTAAAGAACGCCTGAAGACCGACTTTGGGTCAAACGCCGATTTTCACATGAGCCAAACCAAACGCATAATCAATGATAATCAAAGTTAAGTCATGTTAATGTATGAATCAGCCTCGATCTCATGGCCGTGTTCTTTCCAGAAAACTGAAGGAGGGCCGTCAAAAAGGTAAGCTGAATCAAAAGATGCCGTCTACTTTTCAAAAGCAGAGTTAGCTTTAGCATTAAAGACCGTCTTCTTCAGGGATTTTGAATCATTTTGAGGAGAAGATGCTTTCGCAGTTTCTGGTTTAAAAGGCTCCATTTTCACTGTTTCGTTCACGAAAGAACATGCTTTATTTTAAGCCCGCGCGTGCTTATTATATATGCATGAATCATCGCTGCTAACGTCTTTGCATATTCCATCAGTTTTTCACAATCAGCGTCCTTGTAACGGTTACCGTGAATTGTACAGTGGGCGAAACATTGATTTTTACCTTGAAAAACCACTGCCCAACAAGACCGCTCTTTTTTTTTATTTCTTTGGTGTAGCAGTTCGGTTCGACTGAATTAAGTTTGACGTTTGACTCAAATTAGGCATTCTTTATTATTCGAGCCGACCCAAATTGTCATTAGGTTCGGCTCATGTGAAGTACGGCGTTCTACCCGGGCCTAAATGCGACTAATTTGTTGCTTGAGTGGCTATTTTAGTGTTTTGATTGACACTAACGCTTGCACGATTGCCCAGGGCAAGCGAAATATATCCGTGGGCAAGTAAATCAACTCTAAGACTTGCCCATCCGGCAATCGACAGAATTTTTGTTCGACTAATATTTGCTGAACGATTTGATTTGCAACGAAGAGTGTGACTAGTAATATGACGTAGTTACCGCAAATACGATAAAAAAATAAGCAAAGGTACATATCTTTGCTGTCATTTATTTTTCTGTTAAAAATATATTGGTACAATGTACAGACCTCAAAACAGATTGGAAGGAGGAACTTGTTCTTTTCAGCCATCTTTCTCGGTGCGAAAGGAATGCTTGTTACAATGCAACCCAGTTTTCCCGCGGCCAAATTCGCTACGATACAAGCGCACAAGAAAATTCTGCCTTTTTCACGCAATTTGAACAAACTTTGAGAGGCTTAACGAAAATGGCATTTAATTCAAAACCAGCCTAATTTCAGACAGATATTCAAGGAATCTCCCTTGATCTCTTATAGAAAAGGAAAATCACTTAACGATATGCTTGTCAAAGCAAAACTCTGAAGGCTACTAAAACACAATGGACACACAGTAGGAGTCGCACTGCTCTGTCAAACCCATTTTACACACATTTTACAGAAAATTGACACTTTACAAGCCTCCTTTGAGTTTTAATGGGCAACAGGTGTTTAGAAGGTGGGAAACCAAAAAACAAAACTAGTTGGCCAAAGGGCAAAGTAGTAAGAAAGTTAGGTGTGAAACATTGCTGGAGATCGGGCGCTGGAGATACAAAGAAATATTGAAAAAAATTACTTTAGTTTCAATTTCTTCCACATTTAGACCGAAAATTTTCAATACTATTAGCCACTTAAAGGCGTTTTTGTTGCACATGTAGTTGTTACACATAAGAGTTAAATAGGGGCTGTACAGGCCCGCAGATGATACTGGCCTGGAAATGACCCCTGGACCGGAAATGATCCCCAAATTGGAGAGGAAATGATCCCCCGGCAGGAAAGGATCCTAATAAATAATGCCCCAAAAACTCAGGAATGGTGTGGACTCCACGAAAAGTCCACGGAAAAAAAAGACAGTAAACATCCTGTACCAAATCACAAAATTAGCATGCATAATTTTGGGCAAAAAATAAAGCAAGTGAAAAGGAAACTTTAAGGAATCATTTACGATCACAGACCGATTAATTTTTAGATTGAATTTCCCGCTAATGAGACTCCCGCAGAAGCCCGATGACCAATTACAAGAAATTAAGCTGACATCATAGGGTCATCGAGCCGGAACTGCCTTTGTTTTTTCCGGAAAAGATAGAGTAAAAATAGATCGGTCTGTAAAAATGCCGTTACATAGGCCCAGTATGGGAGCTGTAGGCTCCGGGTCATGGGTTCCTGACACCGTAGAAGTACACAAAACTTTAACCAACCGTTCCCAGGGTCTCCATTGTCGTTGAACATTAACGTGTCAGTTTCGGAGATTATGACGCGTTTGAGATTTATATTCTTTTATTTCAAAATTCATTATCCTTCACAATTCTCTCTTGCTTTACAATTTCAAAACTCTGTTTTATAAATTATTTTAGGTAAGATAATTACTCAACTTTTAAAATGAAATTAAAATTTTCGCGGCTTTAAGAGTGCCATTCAAACTTGTTCTTGAATCGGTGGATTCACTTGCATGTGGAAATTTTTTTGATGCGCGAGAACAAAGCTAAAAATAGTATCGGGAGAGAACCGAGCTCATTAGCGTTTACACAAACCCGTTTTCATTTGTAGCCACAACGTTTTTGATGCGGTTATGCATTCTGTTTACACGACATCCATAAAGACCGCAAGAAAACGCTTACAAAAGTGGAGCGTTTTCAAAATGATACGGTTTCATCTATCGCGTAAACTGCAAAACCGCATCGATTTTTAATGAGGTTACTATTTTGGGCTCAAAAATTTTTCGTTGTTCAATTTTAAATTGTGAATCTTGC
>BLFP01004469.1:547769-559555 GCA_014634505.1 Montipora efflorescens | reverse complement strand
CCTTAGTATCTAGCCAGAAATATTCTTCTTACTTTTTCCTCCGGCCGTGCGTTAGCCAGTTGGTGAGGGCCAGTCTCTTGCCTTATTATTCGCTGAGAAACGTTTACCTTTGTTTAAATACTTTTGATTTTGTATGATTTTTCCAGCTTTTTGGTGTTCTGTTTTAGTTTTTTTTATTGCTTTCTTTAAAACTATCAAATCCACTGTGATCAATTTTTCTTTTGATTTTTTCGCGCTCAGTATTTCCCGTAAACCCTATGGAGAACAATTGGAATTAATTCTATTGCTCTTATCTATTAAGTAAGTACAATTGCGTGAAGACGTGATCAGCAGATGCTAAGAACGAAACTGCAATATAAGCTAAAATGAAATTCATTGAATTGCTCTTGGTTAATTCGAATTTACAATATGACACAGCTTTGCGCGTGGATACTCCACAAAGAATTGTCCACTGTCATCCATTTTTCCTTTGATTTGATTGCTCTAAGTCGATTGCGCGGGCTCCATGGAGGTCATTTGGGTTGAATTGTACTGCTTTTATCTAAGTAAAATCGAGTAAAGCTGTGATCACCGAATGCTAAGAACGAAACTGCAATAAAAGCTAAAATTGAGTTCATGGATTTGTTCTTGTTTAGTTCGAATGCTGTCTGTTGCTAAGTGTACTTTTAAAAGTACTGTTAACATGAGTTAAAACTTCGTTACTTAGTTTCTGACTAGTTTTCATATACATTACGGTGCATGTTTTCATTTCTAGACGGCTTGAAAACAATGAAGTAACTCACCTCCCAGAAAATGTTTTCTCAGGACTTAGTGCGCTACAATACCTGTAAGTTTGTTGACCCAAATACATTTTCAAACTATGACATAGCTGACCATAGCTATGTGGCTGGTTACCTTACAGAGTACAGTGTGACTTATATACATAGCGACTCATACAGCTGATTTAAACAAAGAGTCAATAGTAATAAATAACCCTTTCTGGGTCTAGAATTAAGGTGTATTTGGACCTTAGTCTTCTAAGTTTAATGCTAACTGTTATTCCAGTATGTCATGTTGGTTCTTTTTGTAACACCTATTTTTTCCAGTTGAGCGAGGTCCCCTTATTAAAGAAAGGAGCACATAAAAAAGTCAAGTTGATTGCTACTGACAGACATTAGTTTTGGCGTCGAGGATATGACAATATCTCGAATAAATGCGAATCATTATTATTATTATTACTATTATTACCATTTCTATAGCAATGGTAATAATAATCTTAATCATAATAATGATATTTTGATAAGTGTTAACTCCAAATGATTGCACGAATTATAGAAATGAACACTTTTTGTACACCACGGGTTTAACAAATAATATTTTCTATAAATTTGTAAGTTTTTATAATGTCTAATTAAGCTTGGTTAAGAGTTTTATTTTAGTGTAAAATATTGTAACTTTAAAATAATAATTATTATTACTATTGTATTTATTATTATTATTATTATTATTATTTAGAAATAATGATTTTCTAGTTCTGAAAAAGTCCTCCAAATTTAGAACAATCAGGACATCATGAAACTCTATTATTTCCGAACACTATACCCAAAAACGTCGACTTTTTACTTTACGATCCGTAAAGAGAAGGTTTTTCATTAACACTCACGGAAAAATGTATGTGTTTCAATTGAACAGATTTGGTCATGAAAATCCTTGTTCAGAAATCAAAAGTCTGCGTTAACAGCAGAATTCAGGGCCAGTACTCCTTAGTATCTAGCCAGAAATATTCTTTTTACTTTTTCCTCCGGTTGTGCGTTAGCCAGTTGGTGAGGGCCAGTCTCTTGCCTTATTATTTGCTGAGAAACGTTTACCTTTGTTTAAATACTTTTGATTTTGTATGATTTTTCCAGGTTTTTGGTGTTCTGTTTTATTTGTTTTTTGTTTTCTTTGAAACTATCAAATCCACTGTCATCCATTTTTGTTTTGATTTGTTTGCGCTGAGTATTTCCCGTAGACCCTATGAAGAACAATTCGAATTAATTTTATTGCTCTTATCTATAAGGTAAGAAGAATCGAGTAAAGCCGTGATCAGCAAATGCTGAGAACGAAACTGCAATATAAGCTAAAATGAAATTCATTGAATTGCTCTTGGTTAATTCGAATTTACAATATGACACAGCTTTGCGTGTGGATACTCCACAAAGAATTGTCCACTCTCATCCATTTTTCCTTTGATTTGATCGCTCTGAGTCGATTGCGCAAGCTCCATGGAGGTCATTTGGGTTTAATTGTATTGCTTTTATCTAAGTAGAATCGAGTAAAGCTGTGATCAGCGAATGTTAAGAACGAAACTGCAATAAAAACTAAAATTGAGTTCATGGAATTGCTCTTGTTTAGTTCGAATGCTGTCTGTTGCTAAGTGTACTTTTAATTAAAAAGTAGCGTTAACACGAGATAAAACTTCGTTACTTAGTTTCTGACTGGTTTTCATATACATTACGTTTCATGTTTTCATTTCTAGATGGCTCTTTAACAATGAAATAACTCACCTCCCAGAAAATGTTTTCTCAGGACTTAGTGCGCTACAATACCTGTAAGTTTGTTGACCCAAATACACTTTCAAACTATGACATAGCTGACCATAGGTATGTGCCTGGTTACGTTAGAGAGTACAGTGTGACTTATATCCAAAGCGACTCATACAGCTGATTTAAACAAAGAGTAAATAGTAATAAATAACCCTTTCTGGGTCTAAAATTAAGGTGTATTTGGACCTTAGTCTTCTAAGTTTAATGCTGACTGTTATTCCAGTATGTCATGTTGGTTCTTTTTGTAACACCTATTTTTTTCATTTGAGCGAGTTCCCCTTATTAAAGAAAGGAGCACATAAAAAAGTCAAGTTGATTGCTTCCGACATACATTAGTTTTGGCGTCGAGGAAATGACAATATCTCGAGTAAATGCGAATCATTATTATTATTACTATTATTATTATTTCTATAGCAATGGTAATAATAATCTTAGTCATAATAATGATATTTTAATAAATGTTTACTCCAAATGATTGCATGAATTATAGAAATGAACACTTTTTGTACATTACATGTTTAACAAATAATATTTTCTATAAATTTGTAAGTTTTTATAATGTCTAATTAAGCTTGGTTAAGAGTTTTATTTTAGTGTAAAATATTGTAACTTTAAAATAATAATTATTATTACTATTGTAATTATTATTATTATTATTTTTTTTATTATTATTATTTAGAAATTATGATTTTATAGTTCTGGAAAAGTCCTCCAAATTTAGAACAATCAGGACATCATGAAACTCTATTATTTCCGAACACTATACGCAAAAACGTCGATTTTTTACTTTACGATCCGTAAAGAGAAGGTTTTTCATTAACACTCACGGAAAAATGTATGTGTTTCAATTGAACAGATTTGGTCATGAAAATCCTTGTTCAGATATCAAAAGTCTGCATTAACAGCAGAAACCAGGGCCAGTACTCCTTAGTATCTAGCCAGAAACATTCTTCTTACTTTTTTCTCCGGCCGTGCGTTAGCCAGTTGGTGAGGGCCAGTCTCTTGCCTTATTATTCGCTGAGAAACGTTTACCTTTGTTTAAATACTTTTGATTTTGTATGATTTTTCCAGCTTTTTGGTGTTCTGTTTTAGTTTTTTTTATTGCTTTCTTTGAAACTATCAAATCCACTGTGATCAATTTTTCTTTTGATTTTTTCGTGCTCAGTATTTCCCGTAAACTCTATGGAGAACAATTGGAAGTAATTGTATTGCTCTTATCTATTAAGTAAGTAGAATTGCGTGAAGACGTGATCAGCAGATGCTAAGAACGAAACTGCAATATAAGCTAAAATGAAATTCATTGAATTGCTCTTGGTTAATTCGAATTTACAATATGACACAGCTTTGCGCGTGGATACTCCACAAAGAATTGTCGACTGTCATCCATTTTTCCTTTCATTTGATTGCTCTGAGTCGATTGCGCGGTCTCCATGGAGGTCATTTGGGTTTAATTGTACTGCTTTTATCTAAGTAAAATCGAGTAAAGCTGTGATCAGCGAATGCTAAGAACGAAACTGCAATAAAAGCTAAAATTGAGTTCATGGAATTGTTCTTGTTTAGTTCGAATGCTGTCTGTTACTGAGTGTACTTTAAAAAGTAGTGTTAACATGACTTAAGTTTAGTTTCTGACTAGTTTTCATATACATTACGTTTCATGTTTTCATTTCTAGACGGCTTGAAAACAATGAAATAACTCACCTCCCAGAAAATGTTTTCTCAGGACTTAGTACGCTACAATACCTGTAAGTTTGTTGACCCAAATACACTTTCAAACTATGACATAGCTGACCATAGCTATGTGGCTGCTTACGTTACAGAGTACAGTGTGACTTATATACAAAGCGACTCATACAGCTGATTTAAACAAAGAGTCAATAGTAATAAATAACCCTTTCTGGGTCTAAAATTAAGGTCTTTTTGGATCTTAGCCTTCTTAGTTTAATGCTAACTGTTATTCCAGTATGTCATGTTGGTTCTTTTTGTAAAACCTATTTTTTCCAGTTGAGCGAGGTCCCCTTATTAAAGAAAAGAGCACATAAAAAAGTCAAGTTGATTGCTACCGACAGACATTAGTTTTGGCGTCGAGGAAATGACAATATCTCGAATAGATGCGAATCATTATTATGATTACTATTATTACTATTTCTATAGCAATGGTAATAATAATCTTAATCATAATAATAATACTTTAATAAGTGTTTACTCCAAATGATTGCATGAATTATAGAAATGAACACTTTTTTTACACCACGGGTTTAACAAATAATATTTTCTATAAATTTGTAAGTTTTTATAATGTCTAATTTAGCTTGGTTAAGATTTTTATTTTAGTGTAAAAAATTGTAACTTTAAAATAATAATTATTATTACTATTGTAATTATTATAAGTATTATCATTATTATTATTATTACTATTATTATTTAGAAATAATGATTTTACAGTTCCCGGAAAGTCCTCCAAATTTAGAACAATCAGGACATCATGAAACTCTATTATTTTCGAACACTATACGCAAAAACGTCGATTTTTTACTTTACGATCCGTAAAGAGAAGGTTTTTCATTAACACTCACGGAAAAATGTATGTGTTTCAATTGAACAGATTTGGTCATGAAAATCCTTGTTCAGAAATCAAAAGTCTGCGTTAACAGCAGAAACCAGGGCCAGTACTCCTTAGTATCTAGCCAGAAATATTCTTTTTACTTTTTCCTCCGGCCGTGCATTAGCCAGTTGGTGAGGGCCAGTCTCTTGCCTTATTATTCGCTGAGAAACGTTTACCTTTGTTTAAATACTTTTGATTTTGTATGATTTTTCCAGCTTTTTGGTGTTCTGTTTTAGTCTTTTTTTGTTTTCTTTGAAACTATCAAATCCACTGTCATCCATTTTTGTTTTGGTTTGTTCACGCTGAGTATTTCCCGTAGACCTTATGGAGGACAATTGGAATTAATTTTATTGCTCTTATCTATTAAGTAAGTAGAATCGAGTAAAGCCGTGATCAGCAAATGCTGAGAACGAAAGTGCAATATAAGCTAAAATGAAATTCATTGAATTGTTGTTGTTTAATTCGAATTTACAATATGACACAGCTTTGCGCGTGGATACTCCACAAAGAAATGTCCACTGTCATCCATTTTTCCTTTGATTTGATCGCTCTAAGTCGATTGTGCAGGCTCCATGGAGGTCATTTGGGTTTAATTGTACTGCTTTTATCTAAGTAGAATCGAGTAAAGCTGTGATTAGCGAATCCTAAGAACGAAACTGCAATAAAAACTAAAATTGAGTTCATGGAATTGTTCTTGTTTAGTTCGAATGCTGTCTGTTGCTAAGTGTACTTTAAAAAGTAGTGTTAACATGAGTTAAAGCTTCGTTACTTAGTTTCTGACTAGTTTTCATATACATTACGTTTCATGTTTTCATTTCTAGACGGCTTGAAAACAATGAAATAACTCACCTCCCAGAAAATGTTTTCTCAGGACTTAGCGTGCTACAATACCTGTAAGTTTGTTGACCCAAATACACTTTCAAACTATGACATAGCTGACCATAGGTATGTGCCTGGTTACTTTAAAGAGTACAGTGTGACTTATATCCAAAGCGACTCATACAGCTGATTTAAACAAAGAGTCAATAGTAATAAATAACCCTTTCTGGGTCTAAAATTAAGGTGTATTTGGACCTTAGCCTTCTAAGTTTAATGCTAACTGTTATTCCAGTATGTCATGTTGGTTCTTTTTGTAACACCTATTTTTTTCATTTGAGCGAGGTCCCCTTATTAAAGAAAGGAGCACATAAAAAAGTCAAGTTGATTGCTACCGACAAACATTAGTTTTGGCGTCGAGGAAATGACAATATCTCGAATAAATGCGAATCATTATTATTATTACTATTATTATTATTTCTATAGCAATGGTAATAATAATCATAATCATAATAATGATATTTTAATAAGTGTTTACTCCAACTGATTGCATGAATTATAGAAATGAACACTTTTTGTACACCACTGGTATAACGAATAATATTTTCTATAAATTTGTAATTTTTTATAATGTCTAATTAAGCTTGGTTAATAATTTTAATTTAAGTGTAAAATATTGTACGTTTAAAATAATTATTATTATTATTATTATTATTATTATTATTATTATTATTGTTATTATTATTATTTAGAAATAATGATTTTATAGTTCTTGAAAAGTCCTCCAAATTTAGAACAATCAGGACATCATGAAACTCTATTATTTCCGAACACTATACATAAAAACTTCGATTTTTTACTTTATGATCCGTAAAGAGAAGGTTTTTCATTAACGCTCACGGAAAAATGTATGTGTTTCAATTGAACAGATTTGGTCATGAAAATCCTTGTTCACAAATCGAATGTCAACGTTAACAGCAGAAACCAGGGCCAGTACTCCTTAGTATCTAGCCAAAAATATTCTTCTTAGTTTTTCCTCTGGCCGTGCGTTAGCCAGTTGGTGAGGGCCAGTCTCTTGCCTTATTATTCGCTGAGAAACGTTTACCTTTGTTTAAATACTTTTGATTTTGTATGATTTTTCCAGCTTTTTGGTGTTCTGTTTTAGTTTTTTTATTGTTTTCTTTGAAACTATCAAATCCACTGTCATCCATTTTTGTTTTGATTTGTTTGCGCTGAGTATTTCCCGTAGACCCTATGAAGGACAATTGGAACTAATTGTATTTGGCTCTTATCTATTAAGTAAGTAGAATCGAGTAAAGCCGTGATCAGCAAATGCTGAGAACGAAACTGCAATATAAGCTAAAATGAAATTCATTGAAGTGCTCTTGTTTAATTCGAATTCACAATATGACACAGCTTTGCGCGTGGATACTCCACAAAGAATTGTCCACTGTCATCCATTTTTCCTTTGATTTGATCGCTCTGAGTCGATTGCGCGGGCTCCATGGAGGTCATTTGGGTTTAATTGTACTGCTTTTATCTAAGTAGAATCGAGTAAAGCTGTGATCAGCGAATGCTAAGAACGAAACTGCAAAAAAAGCTAAAAATGAGTTCATGGAATTGTTCTTGTTTAGTTCGAATGCTGTCTGTTGCTAAGTGTACTTTAAAAAGGAGTGTTAACATGACTTAAAACTTCGTTACTTAGTTTCTGACTAGTTTTCATATACATTACGTTTCATGTTTTCATTTGTAGATTGCTCTTTAGCAATGAAATAACTCACCTCCCAGAAAATGTTTTCTCAGGACTTGGTGCGTTATATTACCTGTAAGTTTGTTGACCCAAATACACTTTCAAACTATGACATAGCTGACCATAGGTATGTGCCTGGTTACTTTACAGAGTACAGTGTGAATTATATCCAAAGCGACTCATACAGCTGATTTCAACAAAGAGTCAATAGTAATAAATAACCCTTTCTGGGTCTAAAATTAAGGTGTATTTGGACCTTAGTCTTCTAAGTTTAATACTAACTTTTATTCCTGTATGTTATGTTGGTTCTTTTTGTAACACCTATTTTTTTTTCATTTAAGCGAGGTCCCCTTATTAAAGAAAGGAGCACATAAAAAAGTCAAGTTGACTGCTACCGACATACATTTGTTTTGGCGTCGAGGAAATGACAATATCTCGAATAAATGCGAATCATTATTATTATTACTATTATTACTATTTCTATAGCAATGGTAATAATAATCGTAATAATAATAATGATATTTTAATAAGTAATTACTCCAAATGATTGCATGAATTATAGAAATTAACACTTTTTGTACACCACGGGTATAACAAACAATATTTTCTATAAATTTGTAATTTTTTATAATGTCTAATTAAGGTTGGTTAAGATTTTATTTTAGTGTAAAATATTGTAAGTTCAAAAAAATTATTACTTTTACTATTGTAATTATTATTATTATTATTATTATTATTATTATTTAGAAATAAAGATTTTATAAATCTCAAAAAGTCCTCAAAATTTAGAACAATCAGGACATCATGAAACACTATTATTTCCGAACACTATACGCAAACACTTCAATTTTTTACTTTATTATCCGTAAAGAGAAGGTTTTTCACTAACGCTCACGGAAAAATGTATGTGTTTCAATTGAACAGATTTGGTCATGAAAATCCTTGTTCAGAAATCAAAAGTCTGCGCTACTAGCAGAAACCAGGGCCAGTACTCCTTAGTATCTAGCCAGAAATATTCTTCTTACTTTTTCCTCCGGCCGTGCGTTAGCCAGTTGGTGAGGGCCAGTCTCTTGCCTTATTATTCGCTGAGAACCGTTTACCTTTGTTTAAATACTTTTGATTTTGTATGATTTTTTCAGCTTTTTGTTGTTCTGTTTTTGTTATTTTAATTGTTTTCTTTGAAACTATCAAATCCACTGTCATCCATTGTTGTTTTGATTTGTTTGCGCTGAGTATTTCCCGTAAACCCTATGGAGAACATTTGGAATTAATTTTATTGCTCTTATCTATTAAGTAAGTAGAATCGAGAAAAGGCGTGATCAGCAGATGCTAAGAACGAAACTGCAATATAAGCTAAATGAAATTTATTGAATTGTTTTTGTTTAATTCGAATTTACAATATGACACAGCTTTGCGCGTGGATACTCCACAAAGAATTGTCCACTGTTATCCATTTTTTCTTTGATTTGATCCCTCTGAGTCGATTGCACGGGCTCCATGGAGGTCATTTGGGTTTAATTGTACTGCTTTTATCTAAGTAGAATCGACTAAAGCTGTGATCAGCGAATGCTAAGAACGAAACTGTAATAAAAACTAAAGTTGAGCTTATGGAATTGTTTTTGTTTAGTTCGAATGCTGTCTGTTTCTGAGTGTACCTTAAAAAGTAGTGTTAACATGAGTTAAAACTTCGTTACTTAGTTTCTGACTAGTTTTCATATACATTACGTTTCATGTTTTCATTTCTAGACGGCTTGAAAACAATGAAATAACTCACCTCCCAGAAAATGTTTTCTCAGGACTTAGTGCGCTACAATACCTGTAAGTTTGTTGACCCAAATACACTTTCAAATTATGACATAGCTGACCATAGGTATGTGCCTGGTTACTTCAGAGAGTACAGTGTGACTTTTATCCAAAGCGACTCATACAGCTGATTTCAACAAAGAGTCAATAGTAATAAATAACCCTTTCTGGGTCTAAAATTAAGGTGTATTTGGACCTTAGTCTTCTAAGTTTAATGGTAACTGTTATTCCAGTATGTCATGTTGGTTTTTTTTGTAACACCTATTTTTTCCATTTGAGCGAGGTCCCCTTATTAAAGAAAGGAGTACATAAAAATGTCAACTTAATTGCTACAGATATACATTAGTTTTGGCGTCGAGGAAATGACAATATCTCGAATAAATGCGAATCATTACTATTATTACTATTATTACTATTTCTATAGCAATGGTAATAATAATCGTAACCATAATAATGATATTTTAATAAGTGTTTACTCCAACTGATTGCATGAATTATAGAAATGAACACTTTTTGTACACCCCTGGTATAACAAAGAATATTTTCTATAAATTTGTAATTTTTTATAATGTCTAATTAAGCTTGGTTAATAATTTTAATTTAAGTGTAAAATATTGTACGTTTAAAATAATTATTATTATTAATATTGTAATTATTATTATTACTATTATTATTATTATTATTATTATTATTTAGAAATAAAGATTTTATAGTTCTGGAAAAGTCCTGCAAATTAGGACAATCAGGACATCATGAAACTCTATTATTTCCGAACACTATACATAAAAACTTCGATTTATTACTTTATGATCCGTAAAGAGAAGGTTTTTATTAACGCTCACGGAAAAATGTATGTGTTTCAATTGAACAGATTTGGTCATGAAAATCCTTGTTCACAAATCGAATGTCAAGGTTACCAGCAGAAACCAGGGCCAGTACTCCTTAGTATCTAGCCAAAAATATTCTTCTTAATTTTTCCTCTGGCCGTGCGTTAGCCAGTTGGTGAGGGGCAGTCTCTTGCCTTATTATTCGCTGAGAAACGTTTACCTTTGTTTAAATACTTTTCATTTTGTATGATTTTTCCAGCTTTTTGGTGTTCTGTTTTAGTTTTTTTATTGTTTTCTTTGAAACTATCAAATCCACTGTCATCCATTTTTGTTTTGATTTGTTTGCGCTGAGTATTTCCCGTAGCCCCTAGGAAGGACAATTGGAACTAATTGTATTTGGCTCTTATCTATTAAGTAAGTAAAATCGAGTAAAGCCGTGATCAGCAAATGCTGAGAACGAAACTGCAATATAAGCTAAAATGAAATTCATTTAAGTGCTCTTGTTTAATTCGAATTCACAATATGACACAGCTTTGCGCGTGGATACTCCTTAAGAGTTGTTCACTGTCATCCATTTTTCCTTTGATTTGATTGCTCTGAGTCGATTGCGCGGGCTCCATGGAGGTCATTTGGGTTTAATTGTACTGCTTTTATCTAAGTAAAATCGAGTAAAGCTGTGATCAGCGAATCCTAAGAACGAAACTGCAATAAAAGCTAAAATTGAGTTCATGGAATTGTTCTTGTTTAGTTCGAATGCTGTCTGTTGCTGAGTGTACTTTAAAAAGTAGTGTTAACATGAGTTAAAACTTCGTTACTGAGTTTCTGACTAGTTTTCATATACATTACGTTTCATGTTTTCATTTCTAGGCGGCTTGAAAACAATGAAATAAGTCACCTCCCAGAAAATGTTTTCTTAGGACTTGGTGCGTTATATTACCTGTAAGTTTGTTGACCCAAATACACTTTCAAACTATGACATAGCTGACCATAGGTATGTGCCTGGTTACTTTACAAAGTACATTGTGACTTATATACAAAGCGACTCATACAGCTGATTTAAACAAATAGTCAATAGGAATAAATAACCCTTTCTGGTCTAAATTTAAGGTGTATTTGGACCTTAGCCTTCTAAGTTTAATGCTAACTGTTATTCCAGTATATCATGTTGGTTCTTTTTGTAACACCTATTTTTTTTCATTTGAGCGAGGTCCCCTTATTAAAGAAAGGAGCACATAAAAAAATCAAGTTGATTTCTCAGTACCGACAAACATTAGTTTTGGCGTCGAGGAAATGACAATATCTCGAATAAATGCGAATCATTATTATTATTACTATTATTACTATTTCTATAGCAATGGTAATAATAATCATAATCATAATAATGATATTTTAATAAGTGTTTACTCCAAATGATTGCATGAATT
>BLFP01004469.1:516857-521919 GCA_014634505.1 Montipora efflorescens | reverse complement strand
GCTCATTTTTAGGGCTCGTTAACTATTACAACCGCTTCTTGCCTAATGCATCCACAGTTCTCCACCCACTTCACCAGTTGTTAGAGCAAAACAGCGAATGGCAGTGGACTGAACAGTGCGAGCAAGCCTTCACCGAGGCTAAGCGCATGATTACTTCTGAACAGGTGCTAAGTCATTATGATCCAGTGTTACCAGTTAGGCTTGCATGTGATGCGTCACCAACTGGCATCGGTGCGGTTCTTTCACACGTTATGCCGGACGGCAGTGAAAGGCCGGTAGCTTTTGCATCCCGATCGTTGACCAAGACTGAACGCAAGTATGCACAGATAGACAAGGAGGCGTTGTCCATTGTGTGGGGAGTAAAACGGTTCCATGTATACCTATATGGGCGGCGGTTTAGGCTCATTACAGACCACAAGCCCCTCACTGCCATTTTCCACCCAGAGAAGGGAGTTCTTGCCATGACCGCTGCGAGACTCCAGCGATACGCATTGTTCTTAGCTGGTTTTGATTATAAGATAGAGTATAAGAGCACGACTGAACACTGCAATGCTGATGGACTGTGTCGTCTTCCCCTCCAGCAGAAAGAGCTTGAAGAGATGGGAGTAGATTCGTCGGAGGTGTTCCACGCAACCCAGTTTGCGTCACTTCCGGTAACCAGCGAAGCAGTTTCCAGAGAAACACGTCGCGATCCCATCCTGGCAAGGGTCCACGAGTCTATTGTGAAAGGATGGTCTGCTCGAGTAGATGGAGACAAGCCTTACTACGAGCGGCGAAATGAACTGACATTTCACCAAGGTTGCATTCTATGGGGAATGAGAGTGGTAATCCCAAATAAGCTCCAAGACAGAGTGTTGGAGGAACTGCACGACGGGCATATGGGTGTAGTAAAGATGAAAGCACTAGCGAGGAGCTACGTCTGGTGGCCTAATATCAACGCCCAACTGGGAGAGCTGGCGAAAGCCTGTAGTGGGTGTCAGCAAAACCAGAACATGCCTTCCAAAGGACCTCTGCATCCGTGGGAGTGGGCCACTGCACCATGGCAATGCATACACATCGACTATGCCGGCCCGTTTCAGAACTCCATGTTTTTAGTGGTTGTCGATGCGCACAGCAAGTGGCCGGAGGTGATTCCAGTTAGTTTCACCACTTCAGGTTCAACCATCGAAGTCCTACGCGATTTGTTCGCCAGATTTGGAATTCCTGAACAGATCGTTAGTGACAATGGTACACAATTTGTTTCTGAGGAGTTCCAGGCGTTCGTCAAGTCCAACGGCATCCGCCATATAACATCAGCACCTTACCATCCAGCTACAAACGGTCTCGCGGAGAGAGCAGTACAAACCTTCAAGCAGGCATTACGTTCCATGCATCAAAGCTCAACGCCAGTGAAGGAGAAGTTGGCAAAGTTTCTCATAGCCTATAGGAACACCCCTCACTCCACTACTGGTGTGTGCCCGGCACAGCTACTCCTTGGAAGACCGTTACGCACTCGCCTAGATTTGGTAAAACCCAACCTGAACCGTAAGATGGTTAACCAACAGCACCAGCAGAGCATCAGGGCCGCGAATGAGAAGGGTAGACAGCGTCGTCAGTTAAAGGTTGGTGACTCAGTGATGTCACGTGATTATCGAGGGGATCTGAAGTGGCGTGCAGGGCTGATTGTCAATAAGACAGGTCCGCTGATGTACGAGGTGGAAGTGGCACCAGGGATTATTTGGCGTCGACATATCGACCAGTTGAAGCCAACAGCAGTTGAGGCCACTGATACTGACACTGTTGAGGTCAGCCAACCCCAAGTGGCCAGCGCACCAGCGTCAATCCAACTGAGTACTCCACCCAATGTGAATGGTACAGTTCCAGAGACCCCCGAGGCAGATCAACCGGAGATGGTTTCTGTTCCCACACTTAAAGCTCCTGAAGCGACCCCAGTGAGTTCTACGGTCCGAGAGCGGCGATACCCTCAGAGAGTGCGCAGGGCACCAAAGAAACTCGATCTCTGAACGATTGTTTTCTTTTTTTTTTGTTTTTTCTGATTTCCTTAGAGACTGTAGGTTACCGGACGATGTTAGTCGGCGAAGTTTGTTTCCTTGAGATTTTTGTTTTTTTTTTTTTGTTGTTGGCTCAGTTACAAACTAGGGACAGGTCATTCTTTTTGTGTGGAGGAGATGTTATGGTCTTCCTGTGCGTTGACCATATATAGTTATGACATGCGCACGCATAGATGTAATAAAAAACGTGTTTGTAGTGATCCACCATATTGCCTCGTGTGTGTTCTCCGATTTCCTGTCAGTACATGACATGAATGCATAATGGCTACGAAACAAATAATGACAGAGATTCATAGCTTTTATGCCAATCTTTATGATAGACTCTTTTCAACAGGGTGGCTTGTCGATTGATGAATTCCTTAAGAATGTAAATACCAACATGTTAACAGACGAGCAGCAGGAATATTTGGAGAAAAAAATTACAACAAACGAATATTTAGAAGCGTTGAAATCGTTTGAGAAAAACAAAACACCAGGGAATGATGGATTAACTGTGGAGTTTTATCTTGGCTTCTGGCATCTCATAGAGAAATGTCTCGTCAATTCCTTGAATTTCGCTCACGAACACGGACAACTGTCAAATTGGCAAAAACAAGTTATGATTACATTGTTGGAGAAGAAAGACAAAGACAGAGGTTTTACCAAAAATTGGAGACCGATCTCACTGATTAATGTCGATGTTAAAATCGCATCAAAGGCGATTGCAAGAAAGTTAGAATTGTTTTTATCTGAGCTTATTCATTCAAATCAAAATGGTTTTATCAAGGGAAGATCATTACTTGACGGAGTTCGAACAATTGAAGATGTACTTGAATTTGCTAAATTTACGGATAGTTCAGGTATTCTTTTAGCAGTTGATTTTGAGAAAGCATTCGAGTCTTTGAATCATTCTTTCCTTTTTAAAATCTTAGAAAAATTTAACTTTGGAACGCAATTTATAAAGTGGATCAAAACCTTCTACACTAAATTATCTAGTTGGGTCTTAAATAATGTTTTTATTACTGATTTGTTTGATATTCGTTGTGGCGTTAGGCAGGGCGATGCCTTGTCACCTTTGTTATTTATTTTGGCCATTGAAGTGCTTGCTTGCAGAATTCGGGAGGATAAGGGAATTAAAGGTATTTTAATCAATGAGGAAGAAATCAAACTAACACTTTTTGCTGACGATATGACTTGTTTTTTTTTTCTCAGAGATATCGCATCTTATCATCGTTTATTGGCAACTCTGCAATTTTTTTATAAGTTCTCCAACGTTCGAGTTAATGATGATAAAACGGAGATCTTTGCCATTGGCACACATCACCTGGATCCAACTAAGTTTTCTCATAAAGTACGAAAATCAATTAAAATCCTGGGAATTGTATTTGATATCATATAGCATCAAGGATGAGAGCCAACTTTGACTTAGTTCTTAAGTCTATCAAAGATATATTGAACATGTGGAAGTGGAGAGGACTTACACTACTAGGAAGAATTCAGATTGTTAAATCCTTTATTCTACCAAAATTTTTGAGTAAAGCGGCGTTGATTGCAGTTTCGGAAGAGTTGATTAAGGAGGTCAACAGTTTGATTTACCGTTTCATTTGGAAAGGTAATGATAAAATCAAGCGTTCCGCTCTCATCAACGATATCGAAGATGGTGGACTTAGGATGCTAGACATTCAATCGATGATTCAAGCTCAGAGGGAGATGTTATTTATTTTTTACTATTGTTCAAATTATTGTAAGAGTGTAAGTGTAGTAGTGTTATCTTGTAATTGTTACTTACTGAGTTGTAATTAGTAGTCTATTTTGTTTTTGATATTGTAATTAATAGTGTGATTCGTATTTTTGTAATTCATAATCGTTGTATGTGTTAAGGTGTAACAAAATAATAAAAAGTTTTAAATTACAAAAGAAAAAAAACTCGTTTGATCAAATCAATTTCTGTTTCAATCTCCCACCGACGCAGTACCACAGTTTCTTTAGAAACTAAAATTGTGTTTAATGTTGCAAGATGTTGCGTTGAAATGTTGCGCACGTTTGGCCAGGCCTTTAGAGAGCTTAAGATGGCCGAACACAGTTTTCGCTCTCGCTCTTGCTAACCCAATGCAGGGCGCGCGCAAGGATTGCAAAAAAATAAACATGGCTTCAATACAGCAATCATTTTATTTGCTCAATGCTTCTGCTATCTGTACTATTTTCCCTCATAATTAAAGTCTTTTATGAGAAATGTATGTTACAAAAGGTAACGATGCAAAGAAGTCCGCAATTCGCAGATTTTTCTTTGTTATCGAAAGAACCCAGCTAAATGCAGCGCATGCATAGTAAGTTAACAAATTGTGATTGAATGCGGAATGGCTTTCTCGGAAATACGCCTATTTCTCGTGGACCACTCGTTAGAATTTAACGAAATTTGGCACGAAAGTACGTTAAGAAGTAAGTATTTTCTGTTTAAGTATTGAAAAAAATTTAAGCGTTAACAGAGGAAATTTTAGATATTCCAGTGAACCTTCAACAAGGGATAGTTAAAGAGCACTCTGTCAAATTATTATTAAAATAGTGTTAACTTATAAGTATCGTTACAAGCTTGTTGCATGCAAATTATGAAGAAATTCTAACGACCAGACTTTCTGCAAATACATTGCGAAGTACAGCATAAAAAGAAATTATCACATGGCAAGAGAACCCAGAAGAAACCATGGGGCTTATTAATCTCGTACCCAGATCTCACTCTGTCACGGGAAATGTGAGATCTGGCAAAGTTCGACAATACACCCTCTTTCATTGGCTACTAAAAAAAAGGTTGCGGCAATGCAAGTCTACGCTCTGATTTGCTTATTTCGTGGGGAACTTCAGTGAAGGTAAAGTGAAGGTTTAGTTTTCGCAAGTGCATGTGCTGTTTTGAATAAATGCCAGTTGTGCGGAGGAAAGTTTTGTTCTTTCTGACGCCGGAAAAGCTTTACAGTTGAGGAAAATCATTTTAAAAATTTGCGACCTTTGTGTAAATGGTATCGACGAAAGCCCCACGT
>BLFP01004469.1:496857-509357 GCA_014634505.1 Montipora efflorescens | reverse complement strand
GCCAGACAAAATTAGGATTTGCTTTGATCCTCCAGAGCTGAATAAGGTCATCAAACGTTCCAAATATTACATTTCTGCAATCGAAAAACTGCTACCAAAACTATGCAAGGTCAAGGTTGCCATTTTAAAGAAAAGACCACGTGAACGAATGACGTATTAAACCGACATCATGTCATGACATCTCCCCTCTAGCTAATGAAAGGAGTAATAAACATGCAATCAAAAATATCGACATTGTCCACTTTTCATTGATCAAGATCTGTCACAGGCATGCAAAGTTAATGTTTCAGCTGATAACAACAACTCGGATTAGCGATGTACTAAATGATTAATTGCGCTTAATCAACTAATTATATACAAAGTCATTTAACCTTAGTGGTTGTACAGCTCTACCAGATCTAGTTCGGATAATACCAGGCGACTGGATGGTGTCACTTTCTGGGCACTTTGTGATCCCTCTGTCACTTATTGGACTCGTGGATGGTGCTTGTGTTACTATCAGGGGTCTTGATAATGTCTCTCCTGTCTCGTCTGTAGAGAGTGCCTTTTGTGGTCACAACCACTGATCTAGGGGTGTGAGCATGTTTGGTAACTGCAGCAGGTTTTCCAGCCATTCTTTGTTTTTAGTCGAACAGTGTCACTCACCCGTTTTGACAAGAGGTAGTGACTTGGCGCCTCTGTCAAAGTACAGCTTCTGTTTTCTGTTGAGCCAGGAGCTGGGACTTGGCATCTGTTGGAATTATTGCATCCAGTAACTGTGTTGTAGTGAGAAGTTTGATTCTTAGCCTTCTGTCAAAGAAAACTATGAACTGGGGAATAGCTCAGGCCAGTTATCAGGGTACTTCTGCTTTCGAGCAAGGCAATGTATGGGTTAGTGCCGTCTTTAGTACATAAGCTCTCTTTAGTACAGATTTGGCTGTTCGAATGGCCTTTTCTACTTGTCCATTAGCTTGTGAGTGCTTGGGACTTGTAGTTGTGTGTCCTAAAAATCAATTTTTATTTTTCTTTGGATTTCAAAACTATGTTAATTAATCAGTAAGTGACCCAAGTTTTAAGCCTCAATTTCAAAAATACACCTGTTTATTTTAACTGGAATTTCCTGTTTAATGGTCCGCCATTACTAACTTTAAAATCTTGAGGTAGCTGGATCGAGGAGAAAATGACATCAATGACTCAATAGTTTAAGAATGCGGCTAAATTAATATGCAGCACGGGAGTTTTGGGTTTTCAGACTTCTAAACTCCTGTATTGCATATCTCATAAGCTGCGTTTACACACTGGAACTTGAAGATACTGAGTAAATGACGTCACGTTTCCCCAGATCCAACCCTCTGAAATCCAATCGGTCAGTTTGGAACGTGAGTAATGACTTAAGTCGATTTCTTGCAATAACTATTCTCTCAAGGTGTTGCAAGATATTCCACAGACGCTTCTGTCTCGAATGTAGCTCTTACACAGTTCACCAAATTCGCACGTGCTTGCTTTTGTATGCAGCTCGGTTACTTACTGATCGATGCTCTCGGTCGGTTCCTGAATCCAAGTAAAGAATTTGTGACGTTCAAATGTAATGTTCCGCCTCGGATTGCAATAATTTTCAAATTTTTGGAGTAAGACGTCAAGGTTTTGACCCGCGGTCGATAACGAGAATGTGTTGTAAATTTCCAGTGCTTCTCCGAGGAGATGAAGAAATAAAGCGACTTGTTGCTTCTCAGGTTTTTCTCTTTGAGCAAAATTTTCGTGCTTAAAACTGTGTTTGAATTCAAGGACTTCAGACACCATGCCATGTTTAATGAAAGACCACGTGAACGAATGACGTAATATCAGAAACCCATAAGGGTTGAAACGTGCAACGGCCCCTTGTGTGCTGGAAAACAAGCTTCTGAATATTCAATTTGCTAAGTACTATATTTGGAACAACAAGAGCGAGGGGTTTCCAAATATGGTACTTAGCACTGAAACATTCAACCAATCAGTTCGCACTGAATATTCGGAAGCTGTGAACGCACGTTGCACGTTTCAACCATTATGGGTTTCTGGTACTTATCATGACAAAGGCCTTTAGCTCATTAGATGCCAAGAATGGGTTTTACCAGATCAGCCTTGACACGTTTTGGGCGTTATCGCTATCTAAGAATGTCTTTCCAAATAAATCTGGCGCCTGAAGAGTTTAAAAGTAATATACAATCAAGTGAGGACAGCTGCGGTCAAGCACCCTCTTCTGGCAAATTATGAGTATGATGTCAGCAAAAAGGTCTCGATACAGTGTGATGCACGTGAAAACAGACCAGGAGACACACTCTTCAAAATGAGCAGCCTGTCGCCTGTCGAAATCACTTACTTCCACTGAGCGCAGGTATGCACAAATCGAGAAAAGGTGTCTCGTAACAGCGTTTGCTTGACAGACATTCAGCCAGTACATTTCACGCAGAGAGAAGGTCAGAGTAGAGACCGCTCATAAGCCACTTCAATCAGTCTTTCAGAAGCCGGTCCTCAACGCTCCATGTAAACTGCAGCGGCCGCTGCACAGACTACAGGGTTTCAACTTGAACATTAAGTACAAAAACAGTCCACTAATGTACATAGCTGACTGGGTGTCTAGAGCCTATTTGGCCCACCCAGGAAAACAAGATGAAGAATTCCCAGACTTTTCCTTGAAAACAGACGCCTTTTAAGCCTCTCAAAGGTCTTCAATGTGTCCAGTGAGTTACACACAGTTACAAAAGGTAAAAGGCCTGGCCCTCCAGTCTCTTGGGTGAAAAGTCGTAGTAGGGTAGCCAGAGTTGAGGCGTGATGTGCGCATTGCAGTCCTAGAATATTGGACCTACAGAGAAGAAATTTATCTTCGTAACGGTCTCCTGTTCAAGAGTCAGCACATCATTACCATTGAGAACGGAAATCCTTGCAAGAAGCCATGCTATTCATCTCGGAATTGCGGGATGTTTGCGAAACGCTAGAGACGTCGCCTTCTGGCCTGGAACGAACAGCGACCAAAAGCAAGCAATCACCTATTGTTCTGTATGCGCAGATTTTGAAGTAAGGAGCCTAAAAGAGCCGTTGCAGACACCGAAATTGCATATCGTTCTTGGAGTCCTATGGTCGTAGACCTATTTGCCCTTCAGAGGAAAGAGTACATTTCAGACTTTCATTAGAACTCAGGGACCCATCTTCGCCATGAAAATTACCAAGAACCTGTTCAAGAAAGCACTCCGCAACGACAAAACACCCTGGCTTGTCTTATTGGGGTAAGGAAACACGCCCGAGGAAAACATTGGATCAAGTCCAGCTCAGCGAATGATGACTCGTCGAACTAAGACCCGTATGCCGACAGCTGCAGCCCTTCTCTATTTTCCCGTCGATGAAGAAGTAGAAAGTAAAATAAAGCAGAAGAGACGGAAAGCAAAGCTTTATCATGACCAGTATGCAAAGCCTTTGCCGTAATTGGAAATTTGGCAAGATATCAGGGTCGCTGAAGTGCAGAAGGGAAAGAGTTGGCAAGCGGGGTCTCAGAAACCATGGGTCGGAACAGGCAGTTTCTCAAGCTCAGCAACAGTCAGCAACAAAAGCAGTCCCAGGCAGCACTGCCAAAGTAGTATGTCTTACTTTGCGAGAGTTTTCCTAAAGTGCAAAATTCGAGCAATTACCAGTTCAAGTGTTCCCAATCCTGCACCCAACTCTGTGTTAGAACCCGTACCAGAGCCATCACCTGGACCTCCACCCGTGAAGAACACCTACGCTAGGATTATGAAGCTGCTTAAGCTTTTAGGCTGTTGTGGACACAGACTTGCTGAATGCAGAGCTCTCAAAGAGTTATTGTTTTTCTTCAATTACTTATTTTGTAAGTGTAATAATAATTTCTCAAAAAGGGAAAGATGGTACGATTCTGAATGTTTTGTGTTAATTGTCTCATTTATTTTCGTGGTACTGTCATGTGAGCGTTGTATGTGTATATTTAGTAAAAACATTGTAAAGGTTGCTCTGTTTAACAAGTCAATTCCGTTGATTGGCCACAGTGTATTCAAGATGGCAAAATCTCGAACAAAAGGAATGTGACCTTGTACCACAAGTGAGTGTTCTATATTTATACTTCAGGCGGTCTTGAGGGCGAAGTGCAACGACCAAGTGCAATAAAACTCCAAAGGGTTAGCGCCAAGCACACCGGGGAGTCGAGACCTGCCTTACACTAAAGCAAATTCATAAAAGTCAGTAACCAACCCTGGCCTATCCAAGTCTAAATCCATAAGCAAAATAAATGAGAAGTCCGTGGCTCAATAAGTCCCCATCGTGTCAAAAAATCGTAATTCCCCCACCGGGTTAAAAACCGTGATAAACCAATTTGAAAAATCCAAGACTTCAACAAGTCCCAATCGAATCATATTTACTAGATGGGTACGGTCAGAGTCGAAATCCATGAAAAACCATTGCCACATTTATGCAGTCAAAATTCTTTTGATTTAATCCTTTTTGTCTATTTCGGTTGTTTTTCTCTCCTTATTAAGTATCCACTTCACCTTTTTTTTTCGTGCTGATGATTATTACTGGCTTCTTTTAAACAATTGTTCACGGTTTTAAGTTCTTCATTTTTACCTGAGCTTCTGTCATTGATTGAGTCACTTCCGCACTTCTCAGTCCCTTCAAATTGTTTTTTTATGTATGCGTCACGTGACCCTGAAAGCTGGTATTGGTACGGTAATGAGTTTTCTGCGGCCAATGACAGCTATGCCACCACCACCATGCTTTCCAATGCACAAGAAATGTCAGAACTAAATCATGCCTGTGGCCCTATGAGTAGCTCTTACTTGTTAGGTATTCGCTGAAAAACGCGGTATTATTTCGTTTTCAAGACCTTTAATCGACAGAAAAAACAGGGGAAAAGTCTTAGTCAAACAAAGGAACTTGAATGTGAAAGACGACCCTGCGGATATGGTAGAACTAAAGCTTTTCATCACATTATCAATGTCCTCGCATAGGACTCTTGTTGGGTTCGGATTTGAACCGCTCAGGATGAAGGCGGTCGAAACTCGAACTCAACAAACAAGTTGATCCTGTCAGTTTAGCGTTACACTTTTAAACTTTACCGTTATGTCAGTTGTGTTTTCTATAATATTGTTGGTTAGGTGAATTTATCCGCTTGTAACGAACATTTAATCTCTAAAGAATCATTGTATTGATACTGATCATGTTGTAAAAATTTAACTGTTACACTCTCTCACTATATTTTAAACATCGAAACATGTTCCTTTCCTTTAATTCAAAAGTGGTTGCATTTTTAAAAATAATTGATTCCGTTTATTTATTTTTATATAAATTTATCCTTTGTCGGCTCAAGCCGGAAATATTTCAAAACTGCACTGCTATGAACTCAATACGCTCACTGTTATTTACACCAAGAGATGGAAAGAGTAACTATTTAACATGATGAGGTTAACTACTTTACTCATGAAAACCAGTTGACATAATCTTACTGTTTTTCCTCAGATTCCTACAGAATAACAACATTACTTTTTTGACGAATGGAATTTTTGCCAAACTTGTGAATCTTGAATATTTGTAAGTAAGACCAGTGAAACATATTTCAAATCACAGCTACCATAGTTTGACCATGCCTCACCGCTTTAGCTATCTGAGGTAACAGCCTAGCTTGGGTAAACTTCTTGCTGAAAACTAATTGCAATATCCCTTTTCGCTCTAAAATTCTTTAGAAACGTAATTTGTATAGGCAATTTATTGTTTCAATCAGCAACTTTTTCTGTTTTAGATTATTGAGTGGAAACAAACTTCAAGAAATCCCAGACGGGGCCCATCGCTAGAAATCGGAGACATTTTGAGCCCACGTTCAATAAATCCTGTGGCAAATTGGTCAGGGAAGCGAGTGCAAAACAACTAAGAAATATAGGACGCTGGCGATATTTTTGCTTTCCTTGGCTCGATTTTGCTCTACAACCCATAGATTCAAAGCTAGATTCACCGCGCACCGGTGGCTCAGTTGGTTGAGCACCGGGCTGTCACGCGGGAGATCGTGAGATCAACTCCGGCCGGACCAACACTCAGGGTCTTTAAATAACTGAGGAGAAAGTGCTGCCTTTGTAATTACATCTGCAAATGGTTAGACTCTAGTCTTCTCGGATAAGGACGATAAGCCGGAGGTCCCGTCTCACAACCCTTCATTGTTCATAATCCTGTGGGACGTAAAAGAACCTGCACACTTGTCGCAAAGAGTAGGACATGTAGTTCCCGGTGTTGTGGTCTGTCTTCACAGAGGGCCATGTGTTAGAAAACTCTTTACTGGGTTAAACATGTATTACCCTCTCAAAATAAAGAATATTGTATTGTATTGTAGTTTTGTAATCATGCGACTTTGTTTCACAGCGGTTTTCCTACTAAACAATATTCTTCTTCACTTTGGTCAACCTCGAACCCAGGCTCTCTCCCTATTCTTCTCCCTGAAGAGAGAGAGAGAGAGAGCCTGGATTCGAGGTTGCATTTTGGTATCATTTATTTTTTGTCATCGGCGGATTATGAGCCCAAGGCTAAACTCTCCGATCAGCGGTTACGACCATTTTTGGGGGGAGCTTCTAGCTTTACACGAACTTTTATTAAGCATTCATGTCATCTTTCCTATGTCTGAAAACCTTAAAAGTCAAAAGCAGTTAAATGCTCACTTAAAAAGAAACTTTTCTGGCGATAAATCACTCTTACACTATATATCCGCATAACGTAATGTGGGCTCAAAATGTCCCCGATTTCTAGCGACGTTCAGGAATTCAAAGTATCTATACCCGGCCTCTCGTGCGTGAAATAAAGAAACGTTAATTTATGTTTTGCCTTTGCTTTAATCTCAAATTCCTTGTCACATGCTTAACTTTAAATCTGTGGAAAAGAAAAATCGACTTACTTGATAATTTTTTCATTCCTCAACAGACTGCTTTTTGACAACCCCATCAACACAATTGGAGAGCAGGTGTTCACTACCCAAAACCACAACATAGAAATGTAAGTCATACAAGATGACATACTGTTTTATATATCAGCACACATGAAGTTACTCATGCTTTAGGCCACTCCCTGGCTCGACGCCCTGTCGGACCAACACTGATAAGAAAGTGCTGCCATGATAGTTACATCAGCGAGTGGATAGAACTTAAGTCTTCGCAGTTCAAATGCCCACAACGTGAAAATTTTTATTTTCCTATTTGAAAGTCCATATTTAAAAAAATGAACTTTGGCGAAACTCTCTTTCCATTCGAACGACAGGCGAATTTTCTACAATTTTTTAAAAGCGCTCAAATTGTCTGCCATTTTAAAAATTGGCACTCTTCCCTGGACATGTGACCTATTTGAAAATCCTCAGTTTTGCTGCTGTATTCGCTTCCGGATTTAGAGCACCTTCCTCGATAGACATAGACATGATACCTCTTTTTCTTAATTGAAAAAAATACTGAAAACTATCGCAGAGCGATACCTTTGCGTTGATCACCAAGAAAACATAGGATCTACGCCAACAAGCATTCCTTAATCTACGTCACAGCGATCCTGTGAAATCCTGACCAGCTGAAGGAGTATATCAAATAAAAATAGGATTTTAAACATCGTGCAAAATTCGTGTCTCGTTTTGAAACAGTATGTTCTCTCGTGCACGACACATCTACCAATTCTCAGAATATCTGTGATCTTTTCACCCGTGCATCCGACGTTCATTCATATAACACTAGATTTTCTGATGTTGGTAACTTATATGTTAATAAATCAAGACTGAGTATTCGACTTAATTCGTTTTCCGTTTTCGGAGCTAAGCTATGGAATTGCCTGAAGCCTGACTTGCGCAAACTTAGAAATAAACCTTTTAAAAACAAAATTCACCAATTTTTACTTCCGGTGCTTGGTGATGAGGATGATTATGTTGTTGTCTCAACGTTAAAGGGACACGGTCACGGTCTGCGCATACTCGTGTAGCTGATCGAAACTTGAAAAAGTCAGCCTGACTTTTTCAAGTTGCGGAGGATCCGGACATGGCGGTAAACGCATCAACTCAGGGAGGAAACGAAAGGTCGAGGACAGAGGGGAATTTGCTTTAGATAAAGATAGCATTTACTTTAGATAAACTTGATTTAATATATGCAGAATTCTTCAACTTACCGATATTTCCCCAATGGCGGTCGAGCGTGAAAAGTCTCGGAGAGAGTGAATGCTACTGCGCATGTCATCCCGTGACAGTGTCCCTTTAATCTTAAAAATTACTGGTCATCATTAATCACACCCTAGCTGTCATTATTAATTACTTCCTTATGTTTCATGTCTTCTTGTAGGTTCTTGCACCTATTTATTTTATTTTATTTTATTTTCATTTTAGTTATTACCTGATTTACTATTAATCTAATTTGCCAAATTTGATTTTAAGATACACACACCGCCTCGATTAACTTTGCTATATGCGGCTTGTGTATTTTCTTTTTCAATTTGCTAAATTTAAACTTTGAAATAAAATGATGATGATGATGAATCAAGACTGAATTCTTTCGCAAAAGTTCATTTTGATATCGACTTTCAAATAAGAAAATAAAAATTTCACGTTATGGGCATTTCAAAAACTGTAAACGGTAGGCCATGCCTCACAACACCTGTTCTGGGAATTTAAAGAACCGACACATAAACGAAAAAAATAGAACACTGAATTCTCGGAGGGGTGGTTTGCCCAATTAAGTTGAGAATACCACGTGGGTAGGCGGAGTCCTGTTGTTTTTACCTTTCACCTGTAATAAATGATAAAATAATTCTTCTTTACCTTTAACTGAGAATTGAGCGACTTTTTACAACTTCAAAGATAGGCTGTAACCGCTTAAATAGTGGGACGATACGATGCATAGCACGATGAAAGCTTTATTTTGCCAACTCAAAATCAGTAACTCGGATAGAATTTCACTAGCAAAGTAATTATATCTTCTGCAGATTCATGATTCGGACGAAGCTAAGGACATTTGACCTGGCATCGTTTGACAATAGCAAAAATATCAAACCTGTTATGTAAGTATTAATGCAAAGACATTTGAGTAATTTCCTGTGGACAAGCTTGAACTGTTACAATTTAAATTCATGCCTAATTTATCGACCGTTTCTATGTTATCTATGGGCTTTATGTTGATCGTTTTTCACGGAATTTAAGTCAACGATTAAACGACAATTTTTTGGTAGTTTAATCTTTTAAACAAAATTTTCCAGAAGCAATGAAATGCCTCTGAATACTAATGTAGCTCTTCCTAGACTAAAAATGTCGTACTTTGTAAAATTTCGAAGTAAAAAGGACACAACTCGTCGTTGGCCGAATCGAAAATGAAATAAGGAGTATGTAAAGCTATCTTTCTTCTTCAAAACTTCGCTGTGTCTATATAATGGCCCGGCCATTCTGCGCAATGCAGAGAATGTTCAAAATCAAGCGGCCCGGTCTGCCATAGGCACTTCGTTACACTGCTGAGTCCTAAAAACTTTATGTGTGCAGTTCCTGTGGCATCTTGAATAGCAGAGCATGAAAAGATTACTTTGAAGTTTTTATAGATAAATTGTGACCGAAGTTATTTTCATTTTTGGGAGAATAAACCACACAATCATTTAACTGTAAATACACTCTATTACGTCTATGCAACTATTGATGTTTAAGGTGCAATGTGCCCCTGGGAAGGATGGGAAACTAGTCCTAGGCTTCTCCTAGGCAGGATTCGAACATACGATCGCCCTAACACCGGCCGGATGCCCCTACTAATTGAGCTACTAGATATCCTTGGGTTCTAGGTAGTTTATCTAGGTCCTGAATGGACAATTTGTCTCGCTGGTCGGCGGGACATACCATTGCACCTTAAAGGGGCATGTCACGGCAGTGCAGTTCATTTTGTGTACGTTTAAAAATTGCTCACTCCTACTCGCTATGCAACTTAACGTTCACCCAAAAATTGTTTTAAAACAACGCAAATTAAAGCTTCGTGACATAAAATGTCTGTCGTGCACACATGATCTCATTTACAACAACAGAGATAAGCTTTGAAAAACTGCCAGGCTGAACAGTTTGCAAAACCCCAATTGCAATCCATTTTAAACTACTTTAATTTTGCCCATCCCTGACTCCTTTTGTATTTGCCGTTCAAGTTATTCAATGTTTTAAGTAGTTATTTTCAGTTTATGTTACGCTTGATTTGGTTGCCAGTTCCCAATCGCTGAATTTGGCTGTAGTCGTACGTAACACAGCGCCTTTTAAATATCAATACACCTTATTCCAAAATGGCCGCCATTTCAGTATTCTTTGTTTCCATGCAAATTGGTTAAATATTTTGTTTACGTTTGAAAACGAGGCCATAAGGTCCAATTTGCATTGAAACAAAAGAAAACTAAAATGGCGGCCATTTTGGAATAAGGTGTATAATCGCATTTGAAAACTTGTAGGTATACTTTATAGAGCCCGCAGACCAGCGGGACTCATTGTCCATTCAGGACCTAGAGAAACGACCTAACTCCACAGGATTTTCTAGTATCTCAGTGGGTAGAGCATCCAAGCGGTGTTACGGACATCGTTGGTTTGAATCCGGTCGAAGACTCTGATTTTTTAGTTTTCCTTTTGCCCTTTGCCAAGCAACTAGTTTCCCATCTAATTAGTCTATCTTTAGCCTTTCATAAACGGGATTGAAAGGAGGCGCTCGAGAAATAGCTTATGCATACCGAGTCTTATGACATGTGTGACACAGGACCTTTACACCTGACTTTAAATACACAAAAGACCTTAAAAAAACGGGAGAAAGGTAGAATGTAAACAGAACTCATCGATTGTTGTCTTAATTTCACCCACCTACGACATATGGCACCAATTATTTGTTTGGTATGCACTCTCAGTCACTCCTTGCAATGCTGGGCATGGCAAGACAGGCAATGCGATGCCCCCGACTATACAAAACATATTCATTTCTCGACTTTGCCGTGAAAAGTTAAGGATGTTTGCCTCAGATAGACTGTTTGACAGCACCGAAGCACTGTACGTAAAGCTACTACAGTCTGTGACAAAATTCGTTGGAACAGTACACGACTATGCAGATCTGAAGCTTTCGCAGCTCACTCTCCCCTCACAATGTTGTTTTAAGGCGAGTTTCTGAGCCCATTTGCCAAAACAACATTGTGGGAGGGAAAGGTATTGTAAAGTGTTTCAACAATTTTGTCCGGGACTGTTGATATTAAAATTGTGTTGACTTGACAGTTGGATAATTTTTCAGCGACAACTTATCAATAGTCCTGATAGTATACTTAGTTTTCCGCTTGATTGCTGATCTCTATCATAAATGAAAGGTTTTTAGCTAGACACTAAACGTAATCGATCTGGTTATGTCTCCCCTAAAAACTGTGCCACGTTGTTTTAAATCAACTGTATTGCGTTTAGAACTTTGCATGGAGGCAAAATTGGCACCATCGAGGTTAAGAAATCCTGCGTTGTCCACCTGTGAGTACCTTAGAAGTTAATTTACCTGTGAAGCCAGACTTTGTGATTTCAATATAACTTTACACCGACAGAAATTTAATGATAACTATCTCAATTGCAGAAACGGAACATCTTAAGTGAACAACCATGACGAGGCTTGCAACATTGTTGTGACAAAATTTCCAAAACAAATTCCACTTCTATTGTCCCTCCACGCTTGCAGTTTATTCTGGGTCTTGTTTGAGGTGACTCACAACAAATTAAAGTCATTAATTTTAAATTTTCACATGATTAAGCAACAAAGAATTCCCAATACGTATCTTTAAACTAGATCTGCTTAGAGTGAGCATATTCACAGTTACAAGGGCAAATACTGAAATATTTGCATAGATTGAAAGTGACAGAACAACTGGGGAACAACAAAAACAGAACAACTGCGAGAACAACTGGGCAAGCAGACTACTGCAATTAGTCAGGCCTGGGTTGCTCGAAGCATGGTTAGCGATAACCAGTGTTAAGAGCAACTGTCTGTAAAAATCGAGCAAAATCGAAATTTCGCGGCCACAGTCAAAAAATCGTTTTCGCTCATATCTTGTCCATAGTAAGTAAGTAACTAAACGTGGTGTAGTTTGTTTTTGAAAGGACCGCTTCGATTTGGAGAAAATCGACAAAATCAGTTTTCGAGGTCGGTGACTTGAAAACAATCAAAAATTGACGCAAAATGAGGCCTTGTCAAAAGTTCGCTCGCAAGCCAAAAGAAAGCAAGCGCAGCAAAATATTCACTACTAAATCAATATGTAAAGGGTTTTACTGCTAGTTTGGTGGTGATTTCTTATCTTAGCGATAATCTGGAAGATAAACAATTTTATTTTAGTTTGGATAGTTTTTCAACTGACCGAAGTTTAGATTTAGGCTGTAAGTTGCGTTTTAAATTATAGGCATGTGCTACACCTTGGTTTTACCTGAAACTCAAGCTATAAGCTATTTAAACATTGTGCTAAAACATATGTAAGAACTGGCTTGGGTAATTTAATTTGTACTTCACACGAACCTT
>BLFP01004469.1:478609-490030 GCA_014634505.1 Montipora efflorescens | reverse complement strand
GAACTTTCTCTTGGTACTTTTCACTAATTTTCTGAAGCTCATTGAAGGGCAGTGGGAACAGAATTTTTCGAATGTCATCCACATATCCTACAAGAAAACAGTGATAGCCAACATCTGTCAATGTTATGCTAACACATACAAAAATACTCACGATAAGTTGGTGGAATTGCCTCCTCCAGTACAACCTCCTCCCCCAACTTGAATTTGGGATATGTGACCTTGTAATATGGTTTACCCTCTTTGTCCTTCTGCGTCTCCCTGTTAACATTCTCATTGAAGTGAAGATGACTGTGTATGAGATGTAATTACATATTCATTAATGTACTGCAGAGCCTTTTTTTTCTATTTCTGATTGAGTACATAGTACTTCCTGTTAATCTATTGTGCTCATAATATTGTAGTGCCAGCTAAGATAAAGAAGATTTTCCCTGTTTGATGCCCCAGTTGAAGAAAAGTACAGGAAATGAGACAGTGAGCAAAGCCTCCAGAGAGAAAGTGCAAATTTTATCAGAAGAACAAATTCACAGCCACATTGTTCACAGCAGGGTTAGAGGAAAAGCAAGTGAGCTAACATAGAAATCTTGTGCTTTTTTTTTACACAAACACAACCCTGCTTCAAATGACTACTAATATAACCTGCAAAAAGTGCCAAGCTAAGAAAAGTGGATCATTTTGGGGTGCCAATGATTAAGAGTAGCATGGAATCCTTCCAAGCAACTGGTTTGGATGTCCGGGGAAAGCTTCTTTATGTCATTAAGAAGCTGTTTACTGGAAAGGATTGATGACAGCTTGTCATGTGCAACTGTACCTGAAATGCGAATAACATTATCAATGATAAATAAACATTGGATGTCATTTTTGTGATATCCAAGATACTCAAGTTTCAGTTACCAATTTTCATCCATTTTCTTGAGGAAATATCATCATGTGCACACTCTTTGAATAGTGAATCAGGATGGTCCTTGTGTTTATTGCTAACATGGCCCATAAATGACTTCCACTTGGCAAGTATGAGGTTCTCAAAACCATTAACAGTTGATGTCACACACCAGCACAGATGGTTCCTTATACCCTTCATCCATTCCTTTATCCTCTCACATCCCTTTTCTTGACTAGCTTTCAACAACTTTTTATTTATAGACCTAGCCACATGCCAGATGTCAAAGAAATGGGAAGTATGGAGCTGGAATTGTTTGATCCACTTTGCAATTCCCCTGTGGCGATCTGATATAAAGGTGGACACAGACAAACCCACGTTTTTTAGGAAGTTAAATGACCGTTTTGCTCCTTCTAATTCCATGGCATTACTGCTTCCTGTTTCATTTGCCTGTGATGCAACAAATAGGAAAACAAAACAAACTCCAATATCAACATGCAAATTCATCTCACACTGTACAAGAGACCCCAGAACAGTCATGCTTCTGTCCCTGAACAAAGAAAGGTCAGCAGTATTTGTGTTCCTAACTGAGGGAACTGTTTTCTATTTGTATGCAAATGTTTTCTTTTGTTTTTGTTTAAAATATGGCCACTGATCACTAGAAAAACTAGCAATACTGTACACCTGAAGTCTGAGTTGCAGACACTGAAAGAATTCATTTTGGGGGATGATTACCCCAGGAGATTCACTTGCATAAATTTTATTATGTGCCTAAAAATATAGATTATTTTTATGTTACATTATTGTAATAATAGAAGATAGTGAAAATAGTTTTATAATATGACTTTAATGAGAGTGAACTCTTTATCAAACACTTTACCTGCAAAAGCTCAAAATGGACAATTTGGTCAGACAGTGAAGGGTAAACACCTTCAGGTGCATGTTTAACAACAGAACAGGTCATAATAATGCAAAGTGAAGTTTAACATTTAAACAGTGTATGTATTCGACAACTCAAAGCTAACCAAAACGATTCAACAAACAAATAGTGAGTGCTGCACATTACCAATTTCACTTGATCTTTGAGCTGGCGGTTTCTTTTCCTCAAGTAACAATTATCTTTCTGTAAACGTCTGAGACTTTTCGTTAATCGTGAACACTTGTCGCAGTTTGGTGGGCTTGGGGGCCTTTCAGCTCCAACTGGCGTTTCAACTGTCAGTTGTTGTTGTGGGACATCTCTCACAATCACATCTCCCTGTGGGCAAGGTGTCCACTCCACGAGTACATCTTGATCTTCTTCAACAGAATTTCGCTCGGAAAATGCGGCAGGCACAGGTTCCTCGACAACTGAGGACGGTGTGGAATTTAACAGCTCTCTTACAATCTAAATTGAAGATGGCAATGTTAAGATTCAGCCAAAGATTACTACGATTGTGAATCGGAAACTACACAACAACATTAAAATTTCAAGTTTCACTCACCATCCTACGCTCCCGATCTGTTACATGGATTTGCTTGTTCCACCGCTACATCTATCGTAGGAATTGAACCCCTTTCCAGATGGCGATGGCTAGATAAATTCTCGTTTGAGTTCGTGAGATCCAGTCTTCTAGTGAAGCAATCCGGCGTGAAATGTATGAAGCACAGTACCGCACTCTTAGTAGGCTTAAAATCAGGTCGATGTTTGTGAACAAATTTTATCCACTGTGATCTAACAGCCCCATTAGAAGGAAACAGATGCATTGAGACACCTTCAGTTCCATGCGTGTTTGTACAGCTCACTTGCCCAGGTCCGCCAGCTACACAAAACTTTCCCGGTTTTCGCTTTTTCCCCTTCTCCGCCATTATAATTCTCACTCGAGAGTGAACACACGATGACGTCACGAAGACCTTTTTGACCGCGCGGGAAATGTCGTAAATTTCAGTCGCCGAGCGGCAATTTTAAATGGTGAAAATTGTTGTACACTCATGAAATCAAAAGGAAAAACAGCTAAAACTTGCTTTATAGGGATATAAACTGTGTAAAAACGTGAAAAGAAACATCGGTCAATTTTCACTTCATGTGCACTTTAGTTTACGTGGACGTAAGCTTATTCTAGGCCTCCCGGTTGAATCCGCTTTCAACAAAACGGACGCTTCTTTATGAAGGGTTATTTTGGATAACCGTGGGTATAAGTTCAAGTCACTTGTTAAGACGAAAATTCATGTTAGTCACAAACAACCATAATTTTAGACTTTAAATGAGAGGTGTTCTATTGTGGTTCTAATTGTGTTCTTTCCATATACGGAAAAGTTTAATTATCTTACCGATCAGATTCCTTACAATAAAAAAGATTCTGATTTTGAAATCTTTTACACTTTGAGAATTGTTTGCTTTTAAGAATATTTCAAAGTTAACCCTGCTCTGTATCCGCATGTTTTAGTTTTAATTAATTTGTCTGTAAGTTCTTTATGCAATTGACATTATTTTGCTAACAATATCAGAAATACTGTTTTGAGATGGTTTGCCTCAGTCATAAACATATTTACAAATTACATGTATTATAGAACAAATCCTTGTAAGCCTCGCAAAACAAAAATCAAGCCATAGTTTTTACAATACTCTTTCTCTGTATTGAAATATTTGCAGAGTTTCACGCCAGCCAACATGATAACAGGACTCTTCTTAAGTAAACCCGCTGACCGGGGACTCATATTCTCGGCCAAACGAGTCAGCCATGTTTTGTGTTTCTTAAGACTCTGCGAGCTATCTTAAGGACTTGCTTGTCATTTCTCACCTTACGGAGTTCTTGTAAGTGTATTCATTTTACTAGCTAAGTCCACTTGTATTGTATTGTCATTTTCGCGTTCCTGTTCGATTGTAGAATGGTTCCTTCATCGTTGGCATTAAAGTTAATTTTGTTCATCTAGAAGGCTGTTTCTTCATGAAGGAACCATGGTAGTCATCGCTTGTACAATCCCCAATTGCGATTTCAAGACCGCTGACCACGGCTTGGCCCTTCAGTGCACATTGCCTAACACAACTGGTCCTTTGCTTCCACCCGTTCCTCGTGGTCCAAAACTCGAACGGCCCAAAGTAAACATTGGCGTCTCGACAGAGGAATGGAACGTGTTCACACGCCGCTGGGAAGTTTTCCATACTGCTTCGGGCATCCATGATCAATCTGCACCCTCCCAGTTGTTTCAATGCGCAGAAAATGAGCTTGGTGACAGTCTCCTAAAAGCCAACCCACATGCCGCTTCCAACACTCTACCAGACCTGCTTGCTGCCATGCGTTCCCTCGCAGTAATACCAGTTGCAACTGGTGTCCTACGCACCGAGCTACTGCAATTACATCAGGCAAGGGACGAACCGTTCCGCGCATTTACAGCAAGGGTTCGTGGGAAAGCCGAAACCTGTGCCTTTAGTACACAGTGTGAATGTGGGAAACCCGTCGACTACACAGACCATGTCATACGAGATGTCCTCCTTAATGGGATATCCGACCCAGACATCCGCCGTGAAGTTCTTGGGACCAAGAACGTTCTTCAGACCCCAGTAAATGACGTCATCGCCCTAGTGAAAAACAAGGAGATGGCACAAAACGCCCTCCCGTCATCAACCCTGTCTGCTGTCTCATCATTGAAGCGCCTACAGCCTACGCCCCCAGCCCCCCTTCCCACCAGTCAGGCCGTCGAATCAGACCCGATATCCCAAGTTGCCTCATTTACTTCCGGCACTGCCCGCCGGCGACGTCGCCGCAAACATGTTCCAGCCAGACATGGCATCGTCGGTAGATGCGCACCTGTAACACTTGACCACCACATCTTTACTAAGGGCGAGTGGACAAGGGGCACACCTCAGAGACCACCCCAGAGTCCCAATCACTATCTCCATTGACACCTCAGCCCAGGCCAGATATCTTACGCCCAACCGCACCTCAAACACTCATGGCCATCGCCGACACTGGCGCACAATCTGACTTGTGGTCAATGAAAGACTTCTTAGCGTGCGGGTTCTCGCGCGACGACCTACTACCTGTTGGTCTTGGCTTGTCAGCCGTCAACCGCTCTCCCATTTCTATCGAGGGTGCATTCTCCGCCAAGCTCACCACAAAGCTTCAAAATGGTGAGGTGACCTCGTGCCGCTCCATGGTTTACAACAGCCGGTCCGTCCAAGCCATATACTTATCATACGACTCGTTGCTCAACCTTGGCATCCTCTCCAAGGACTTTGCATCACTCACAACGGCGAACATGCCTAAGGAGGGGTGCCACACCAGAGACTCTGACGCCGTGGATACCAACCGTATGCCACCTCTCATTAATGCTGTGCGGTCTATTAATGGTGGCTGCACCGCCACAAGTGACCCACATGACACCATGTGCTCATGCCCTCAACGTGACGCTACACCGCCACGTCCCTCCGAGCTGCCCTTCCCCTGCACTCCAGAAAACAACGGACAAATGAAAGCGTGGTTACTTGACCGATATGCCTTCTCAACATTTAACACGTGCCCGCACCGGGCATTACCGAGCATGGAGGGGCCACCGATTGAGATTCACGTCGAACCTACTGCCACCCCAAAAGCAAGCCACACCCCGGCCCCAGTGCCCCTACACTGGCAGCAACGAGTGTATGAAGACCTCCTACGCGACGAGGCTCTTGGTGTCATAGAACGCGTGCCATATGGCGAACCCGTGACGTGGTGCCACCGCATGGTTATCACACGAAAGCATGATGGCTCCCCCGCCGCACAGTAGATCTCTCCCCACTAAACAAATTTTGCAAACGTGAGACATTCGCTACGGAAACACCCTTCCACCTGGCACGTCGTATCCCCAAAGACACATGGAAAACAGTCACGGATGCCTGGAGCAGCTACCACAGTGTACCTCTGCGCCAGTCCGATCGCCACTTGACCACCTTTATTACTCCGTTTGGTCTCTGGCGGTACACAAGAGCGCCTCAAGGATTCCTCTCGTCCGGAGATGGTTACAACCGCCGCTTTGACACCGCCCTGTCCACCTTCGAGCGTAAGGAACCCTGCGTTGATGATACCATACACTATGACTCTGACCTAGAGCAGCACTGGTGGAGAACAATCGACTTCCTCACACGAATAGGCCAGGCCGGCATAGTACTAAACCCTGAGAAGTTCCAGTTCGCCGAAAGGAGCGTCAATTTTGCGGGCTTTAGAGTATCAGACTCCACCATTGAGCCACTCCCGAAATACCTCAATGCAATCAGAGACTTTCCCTCTCTGTCCTCGACAATGGACATTAGAAGCTGGTTTGGCCTAGTCAACCACATGGCAAACTACGCCCAGCTACGTGACACCATGGAGCCATTCAAGCCCTTCCTCAGTCCCCGATGCAAGTTCTCATGGTCTCCCCAGTTGGAGGAGGCCTTTCAATTAGCTAAAGATGCCATTATTCGTGCCATCCGTGAGGGTGTGGAGATATTCGACATGCAGAGACACACCTGCCTTCGCCCAGACTAGTCCACGCGTGGCATAGGCTACTTCCTTTTCCAGCAACACTGCACCTGCTCCTCTGGCATTCCAGACTGCTGCCCTGGGGGATGGCGGATCACCCTGGCTGGCTCACGGTTCCTGACCCCTGCGGAACAACGCTATGCGGCCATCGAAGGTGAAGCCCTGGCTGTCGCCTGGGGCCTTGAACAAACCCGTTACTTCACCCAAGGTTGCGACAATCTTGTTGTCATCACTGATCACAAACCTCTAGTCAAAATCTTTGGTGACCTAACGTTGGACGAGATAACCAACTCAAGGCTGTTCCGACTCAAACAGCGCACCCTTCCCTGGCGCTTCGACATCAAACACCTGCCTGGCAAAACCAACCATGCTGCTGATGCAACGTCCAGGCACCCTTCACCGTCCGGCTCAGAAAATAGTACCTCCCTTGGAGTGTCCAGCATCCCTGACCTAGTGGAGTCAACACTGATGGCGTCTATCCGCCAAGACACTCAGGACATTGGTACCATCTCATGGTCCCTTCTCGCATGTGAGACAGCTTCAGACACCGCTCTGAGTTCACTCCTAAAGCTTATCGAACAGGGGACCCCAAACCTTGCCCTTAACAACCGTTCCCTCGCACCCCTATGGCCCATCTGCGAGTCTGTATATGCACAGGAGGGTGTCCTTTTGGATCAGGACCACGCCATCGTTCCCTCATCACTCCGCTCCCATGTACTGCAGAACCTCCACGCAGCTCACCAGGGAACATCAATGATGGAACAGCGTGCCAGGGCCATAGTTTACTGGCCAGGCATGTCCTCGGATATCCGCAACATCAGAGACAGATGTGCCGACTGCAATAGAAATGCAGCCACGCCTCCACTCCCCACCACGCCACCCTCTACCCCGTTTGAAGCCATGTTCGCCGACTTCTTCACCTATGGTGGCCGCCATTACCTTGTGATAGGTGATCGCCTCTCCGGCTGGGTTGAGGTTTTTGGATCCCCTGCAGGCACAACCCTCGCGGGCGCTGCCGGCCTCATTCGCCACCTCCGTTACTTCTTCGCCACGTTTGGTGTACTGGAAGAACTTTCCAGTGATGGTGGCCAAGAATTCACTGCAGGTTGTACAGAGGCTTTCCTCCGTCTCTGGGGAGTACGACATCGCGTATCCTCAGCCCACTTCCGGCAGTACAATGGCAGAGTAGAGGTGGCAGTAAAGTCAGCCAAGCGCCTTCTTATGTCCAACACCGGCCCAACTGGCAGCCTTGATCATGACCGCTTCCTGCGTGCAATGCTGCAACTACGCAACACTCCCGACCCAGACTGCAACATCTCCCCTGCTCCGATCATCTTTGGCCGTCCCCTACGAGACACACTCTCCTTCGTCAACCGGCTGGAGAAATTCTCAAATCAAAATGTACGCCCACTCTGGCACCAAGCATGGGCTGCCAAGGAGGAAGCTCTCCGTTCACGGATCTACAGCCATTAGTCCTTGGCGAGAGAGTATTCCTCCAGAACCAACAAGGCACCAGCCCCAACAAATGGGACAGATCAGGTATTGTTGTCGAATCCCCAGGCCACGATCAGTACCGGGTAAAGATAGATGGCTCCGGACACCTCACATTACGCAATCGTCGTTTCCTTCGTGCCTATAGACCGGCTACCCCGTCCATCGAGTTGCTGCCTATGGTACCCCCCTCACCACCTAGCACCGTTCACACCCCTGCGCCGCCGCCCCACCACTTCGTGGAATCAGGCCCACATCCTTTGACACCCCCACCGCCCTGCCAGGAGCACCACCATCCTCCGTCTCGAGCACCTGCACCGAGCGACGTGTCCTTGACCGCTCCTACAGCGCCCTCTTCAGGCACTGCACCAGTTACACAGGCTGCGGCACCAGAGCCCTTGTCACCCCTGCCAGCGTCACCACGCCCATGTCGAGACCGTCGGCCACCGAAACGTGTTGAACCTGAGACGGGCCTATGGGTACTACGTTGAGTCCGTCAACCTATGTTAACATATCGCTTTCCAGACTAGGGGGGGATGCAGAGTTTCGCGCCAGCCAACATGATAACAGGACTCTTCTTAAGTAAACCCGGTGACCAGGGACTCATATTCTCGGCCAAACGAGTCGGCCATGTTTTGTGTTTCTTAAGACTCTGTGAGCTATCTTAAGGACTTGCTTGTCATTTCTCACCTTACGGAGTTCTTGTAAGTGTATTCATTTTACTAGCTAAGTCCACTTGTATTGTATTGTCATTTTCGCGTTCCTGTTCGATTGTAGAATGGTTCCTTCATCGTTGGCATTAAAGTTAATTTTGTTCATCGAGAAGGCTGTTTCTTCAACCATACTGCAGGCTAAGGCCTAGAGCTTATCAAGCTCATCGTTCGCTCTTGTTCGCTCGTATTTTAGAGGAAAAAAAACAAACAAATCAATTCTTTCTTTATGTCCAAAAGAGTACAGATTAATTCCAGTTGACAATAAAAAATCGATTCTCATTCCTGAACAAAGGAAGAACCGATTAAACCAACTTTCAAAAATACGCATACACTTTAAATAACCCATCCGTAAAAATAACAAACAGTTTAGCGCACAAGGAAACAATTTGTGTGGTAACTATGAGCTATTACTGGTATTCTCTTTTGTCATTGTCGTTCTCTTTCGCTCAGTCCTTTCATTTCTGTTCTAGACATAGGGCCTCCAGGCATCATGTAACCTTATCAGAACTTCTAAAGATATGCCAAAAATTGCAATACAGAGAAAACAGCAGCTCTAAGCAAATTACAAATAAACACTCAGCCTTAAGTTTACATCCCGCTGACGCTTGACTTAAATAACTGCGTAGTCACCAGTGTGGACCACAGATATCATGATATGTCAAACTGGATTTAAACCAGCGAAAAATGCAGAAAGCAAACAACTTCCAAAACGTTTTCCATCTGAACACGAAAAGCGTTGACTGTGTAAGAACTTTCGTTGATATATAGTATGGCCGTGTAGCCGCGTCGTGCACGAAAAATGAAGCCTCACTTATGTTCAGGTGAGTTAACCTGGGTTGAGCCTGCAATCCAATAGAAAACAAGACCTGGTCAGCGGTCAACTTCAAAAAAACAGCTGACCTCGGTGAACTCTTAGCTTGAGCCCGCGATATGGTCATGTGATACTGGTCAGTGGATACCTTGTTTTGATAGCTGTCAATTAAAAGATGGATGTCCAATATCAAACATGTATGCTGTAAACTAGCATGATACTGGTCACATTGGCATAAATGGAGGAGTGGACGTACGGACGTTCATGACGTCATAGCTATAAAACCAAATTTTCTCAGATCGATGGGTTATGAATTTTTCCGCGTTTTGAAAATAGGCGGGAAAATATTCTCTTGATGGAATGTCTATCATGGGAATTGTTGGTGGTATAATAAGGGGTGTCAAGGTTATCTATTCATCTTGACGTTTCGCAACCGCTAACACAACTTGTCTCTTGCTTAATATTGTTAATTTTTCTCTATTTTACTGTGCGATGTCCGAAACTTTGAAAACTTTTCTCCACTCTCAAGGAGAAGCCATCCTCTCTTCCCTAAATGAAAGAATTAGTGGCCTTCAAGAGACGATTCATAAACAGCAAGAAGACTTGCCTTGTAAGTTCGAAGCTGAGGAAGGATCATATCAGTTTAAAAAGAAGGGTAATGAGCAGGAATTCAAAATCAACTCCAAAGTGTTGAAAGCCAACGCTAAAGCCATCCATGCAATAGATTCTGGGGATTCTGCAAGAGCAAAAGAAGCCTTAAGAGAAGGTACGGATCTTTTAAATAAGAGACAAAAACTTACCAAGCTTGCTGATAAGTCTGAATTCGGTTGGGCGACGAGCAATGAATATTTAGACCATGAGTCCGACGCTAGAAAGATTAATAAAGCTGAAAAAAGAGCCTCCGATAAAGCAAAAGCAAGTCAGGACAAGAAGAGGAAACTCTCCAAGACTAATCATCAATCTTCCTCCGAACGTAATCTTGGTTCTAATTGGCCTTCTGCTTCTCCGTTCCCATCTCTGCTTTATTTTCGTCCCTCCTCGGGACGCTACTCCTCAAGAACTCAATACATCTGTTTTAGATGTGGTAAACGTGGACATTGGGCCGATAGCTGCCCCAGAAGCACAAGTTCTGCCCTTATCTACAGAATTATTGAACCCATAACCAAGAGGAATAACATGACAAGGCAAGATCTTGAGTTATTGGTTATGGGTCGGTAAACGACAACATACCATGTTTAATGCTTACAAATAAATGCTTTACACAATACTGAGCAAAAATGATAGAATTTCCAATTTTTGGAGGAGAGTCAGGGAGGCCAGAAAAAACCTAACTGTAAAACCTCTTAGAGGAAATGTAGGAAATCTGGGTCAGGCCGAGACTACTCCTCGTCCCCTGAAAGGACTGTTCATAATGCTCTTTATAAGTTCAACGACTTGGACACTTTGAGAAGATCATCTTTTGAATATTTGATGTAGCGCTTTTTCGAATATGAGCAGCGCCAACCGGCGTGCCTGTCAATCAGGTCAGAGTCTAATTAACGTCAACCCACGTTCGATGCTGCACCAGATTTCAGGCTGTGCATGCTTAACTGCTGTATGTTAACGGCAAATGGCGATACGTGGGTCTTGAACTCCTCACGAATAGTAGTAGTAGAAATTCCTTTCGTGGAATGAAAGCGCTCCGTCTTTTTTGATTTGACGATTCTCCTAATTAAAGGCGTCTCCGAGCTGGAACCAGATAAATGAACAAGGAGCTTTCCAGTCGTTGTGACAAGACAAGTGACCTTCCTCGACTTGGCGATGTAAACTGTATGGCCTTCTCTCGTTTTTTCGCTTCCTGACGGAAATTGCCATATGGTCGTCGACAATATATATATCCTCAACTTTTAACGAATGCAGCTCGTCAACACGTAAAAACCCTGCGTAGCCGAGGAGTAGGATGACCAGAAATCAAAGATGTCTAAGGGATGAGCTGGACGCGTAATTCACGCAAAGTGTCTCTACAAGTTCCAAGGAGATTGGCTCCTTGGGATTCACCGGCCGTCCAAGCTT
>BLFP01004469.1:463609-473609 GCA_014634505.1 Montipora efflorescens | reverse complement strand
GTCGCATCATTTTGGATTTGAGCTTTCCCCCCGGTGCCTCCGTTAATGACGGCATCCCCAAAGACCCTTTTCTGGACGAACCTTTTTATCTTTCTCTTCCTCGCTCCGCCGACTTTGTCAATCTCATCATCGCCAAGGGCCCAGTATGTTTCCTTTTTAAGAAGGATTTGAAGCGCGCATATCGTCAAATCCCTGTTGATCCTAGGGATTACAATTTACTCGGTTACCACTGGAATGACCTTCTATACTTTGATCTGGTTCTTCCCTTTGGCCTTCGTTCAGCCACCCTCGCTTGCCAACGTAGTACCAACGCGCTTGCGCACATTTTCTATTCCGTTTATCATCACCAGTGCGTGAATTACATCGATGACTTTGGTGGCGTAGAGTCCTCGCACGACGACACTCTTCAAGCCTTCCAGGAACTTGAAACCCTTTTCAACCTCTTGGGTCTGGAATCCTTCCCGGGAAAAGATTGCCCTCCTTCAACTAGAATGGTTTTCCTCGGCCTCATTTACGATACTGTTACTATGACTCTGGAAGTTCCTGAAGACAAGCTGTCACGTGCCTCTGCCCTCATTCGTCTTTGGCTCAGTTCCCCACGCACCACAAAATCTGATTTACAGTCACTCATTGGCAAACTTTCCTATATCTGAGCCTGGATCAGCCCCGGAAAAATTTTCATGCAGCGAATGCTTTCTGACCTCCGTCGCCTACCCCACAAATCTTCCCACTTCACGCCCAGTTCCGCCCTGCTAGCCGATCTGCGCTGGTGGAACGAGTTTCTAGCCGTTTACAATGGAGTCTCTCTTTTACGTTCCTCTCCTTGGATTGACACGACTGTTCGTTTCTGCACTGACGCCTGCATTTCCGGCATTGGCGGTTTTTTCTACGGTCGTTTCTTCCACTCCTCTTATCCACCTTTCATCGACACAGCCTTGCTGTCCATCGCGTCGCTCGAAATGTTAGCTGTCATCGTTAGTCTCAAACTGTGGTCCGAAGAACTGCGTGGCCAGCGTATTTTAGTACGAACTGACAATCAAAACACTGAACTTGCCATCAACACCGGTCGATCACGTGTCCCTTTTGTTCAATCCTGTTTACGCGAACTTTGGTTTTATGCTTCCCGTTTTGATTTTGAGCTTCGTGCCCTTTATATCCCGGGTCACCAGAATACCATTGCTGATTCTCTCTCTCGCTGGGACAATGATCCACATTATCAACACATTTTCTACGAGGCAGCTCATCTTCATTACAACACCTTAACGGAATATAGTTGCTCTTTTGATTTGTTTCGTTTTGACTGCCAGTGGTAATCACCTCTTCATTTTTTGCCATGTTCATCACTCTAGTCAGTTTCTCCGTCAAATCTCACCACACCGTCAACAATTATCTCAGCGCCCTGCGGCGTCTTCACGTCTTCTGTCACTTGGATGCTTCAGCCTTTGACGACATTCATGTCAAACTGACGCAAAAGGTCTGGAGAAGTCCATGATTCACACTCCCCACCGCAAAGCTCCTCTTACGCCGTCGATTTTGTTTCATTTCCATGCCCACCTTAATCTGCGCGACTCTGCCCATTTAGCCTTGTGGTGCGCCCTTCTGGTTGGTTTCTTCACCTTTTTTCGCACAGCCAATCTTGTTCCTCAGGCGTTCGACCGTTTCCCTCCACAACACGTCTTATCTAGAGGCAGCGTCCACTTCCGGCGCCTGTTTTACAGTCACCAGAACCAAAACTCGGCAAGCGGGTGATACAGCCCTTGTCGTTCCAGTTCCCCTCATTCCCGGATCGTCGCTCTGCCCAACCACCGCTCTCAAGTTGTTACTGAGGATGGTTCCTGCCCCTGACGCTTGTCCTCTCTTCACTTTCGCTTCTACCTCGAACCAACTCACCTGCATTACGGCGAAGTCCCTCAACGACGGTATCCAGCATTTAGTGTCCCTTATCTCTTTGGATCCAAAGGATTTCTCTGGTCATAGTCTTCGTCGAGGCGGCCCTACCTTCGCTTTTCAGTACGGTATCCCAGCAGAGCTTATTAAGCTTCAAGGAGACTGGCGATCTGACGCTTATATGTTGTATTTATCACTGCCTTTAGCCGACAGACTCGTGCTCACGCAGATCATCGCTGAGCACATTAAAGCCTTGTAGTCCTAGTTTGGTATTTATAATATTTTATCACTTATCTCCCTTGCCATACCCCTCTCGCACTCTCCTTTTTCTCCTTTGAATCTGTTTGGGCCTCTTTCTCTCTGCTTGGGGTCTCCTCGGGCCCATTGGGTCTCTCGGTTTTCATTAAAAATGCCCAAACAGATTTTCTGTCTCGTTTGTCTTTGTGTGTTGCGTGAGGGGGGTGACAGGGGGTAATTGTTAATATTCCTAGGGGAATAACTTAATTAGCCCCAGGACTCCATGCGTTGGCCAGCTTGTCAATTTCAGTGTAATATGATCGTTTTGTTTAGCTCGTTTTTTCGTTCGAGTTGTTCGTTCACCCTCCCTCCCACCCTTGGGGGTCTCCTCAGGGCTATTGGGTCTCTCGGTTTTCATTAAAGATGCCCAAACAGATTTTCTCTCTCGTTTGTCTTTGTGTGTTGCGCGAGGGGGGTGACAGGGGGTAATTTTGGATCTTTTGCACTTAAATACAATGTACCATGATTGTCAAAAAGTCTTTCAAGTACGAAGAACTGAGAACGGTTCTTCAAATTTTTGACAAAGGAGCGTATGCTTTTACTTTTGATTTAAAATCAGCCTATCATCATATAGATATTTGCGAAGAGCATGTGAAATATTTCAATTTCAAATGGTCCTTTGGATCGGGGAAATTTCCTTATTTTGCCTTCAAAGTGTTGGCTTTTGGCCTATCTTCAGCGCCTTATATTTTTTCTTAAGTCATGAGGCAGTTACTCAAACACTGGAAAGGCAAGGGTTATTCAGTTTTGTTCTTGAACAAGCGTATGCGCTAAGTAGATCATTTCACCATTAGTGAGGAGAAATCTAATTGGAATCCTGAGACTGGGGCGACCATGCACGAGTAAAGACGTACGTGTTTCCCTCCTGTGCTGTTCTTTGACGAAATTTCAACATTTTATGTCCATGTGCTTAGTCTATGGCGCAATGCTATAAACGCAAAGAGAGATTAAGTTTTGATAGTGATCTCTCCTCTCCTGAAGGAAAAAAGATTTGCGAGAGCCCACGTTCTGACCCAAATATAAACACAGCAAGTGACGAAGGCGAAGACGACCAAGTGTTGAAAGCACTGAATATGACAGAAAGGATTGCCTCACAGCTAGAAATGATCTGCCAAACGCTTGCAAGCGTTGAAAATAGACTACAGAAGCTCGAAGGTATATTTGAACGTTTCTCTGTTTTGGAGAGGTCGGTTAATAGCCTTCAAACTGGACTGAGCGCGCTAAGCGAGAAGTCGAGAATAATAGAAGAGAAGACGAATTGTATTGAAAAGGCAATGAAGTTTGAAAACGCCAAAATAAAGGAGCTACAGAAGAAAGACAAGAAGAATGAAGATAAAATCAAAGAGCTTGAGGATAAATTGCTGTACAAAGAGGTATACAATAGAAGAGAAAATTTACGTTTCTTTGGAATACCCGAATCTACTACCGCCACCGAGAACATATTTGAAGTGATGCGTAATTTTCTTAAAGAAGAGTTGGATTTGGAAAACGCAGATAATATTGAATTTCAGAGAGCTCATCGAATTGGCAAGAAGAAGATGGGTGAAGCCAGGCCAGTTATTGTTCGTTTCTTAAAGTTTCCAGAACGTGAGCTGGTTTTTAGAAAAGCGTGTGAGCTGGAGAGCGATACCGAGGTAAAGGTCTATTCAGATCTCCCCAAGGAAATTAGTGAAAGAAGAAAAAGGCAATTGACGGACAGTTTGTTCCTCTGTAGATTGAACTTTTAGATTCTTTTTTTTTAGGAAACGTTTCTCTACAGATTGAACTTTTTATTTTTAGTTGATCTTGCAGTTGTTTTTTTTGTAACAGGAGGATTGCGTAAAATCATTTGAATCCAAATAATTGTTCCATTCTCCGAGGCAGCTCTAAGGTGCTAATTACTCAGCTGCCATTTATTTTCTTTTTATAAGACATTGTTGTGTAATGTCCCTTATTTGTTGTTTCTTTTGGTTACCATATCGTTGTGTAGAAACCTCTTGTCACCTCTGTAGTTACCACATATTAATTTATGCGCAGTTGCAACGCGAGATACTTGTATACATAACTAGTTTCAATGGACCCATTCGAGAAGGAGTACTTAAATTTTAAATTACTTTCTCTTAATGTCCGAGGGATTCGTTGCCCGACAAAGAGGAAAGCTCTTTTCACCTGGCTTAATGAGTGAAAGTACGATATCATTTTCCTTCAAGAAACCTACAGCACCGTAGATGTTGAAGATATCTGGAAAACGCAGTGGCAAGGTAAGCTTCATTTTGCTCATGGTTCTAATCACAGTTGTGGGGTGATGATTTTGGTGAGAAGTGACCTTGATTTTAGCCTAAAACTCGTTAATTTGGATACTGAGGGCCGCTCAATTATAATGGAAGCTGAGGTACAAGGTTCGTTATTTTTGTTTGTTAATATTTATGCCCCCAACAAGGTTCAAGACCAATGCGGTTTTTTTGAAAATTTAAATAAAAACAATGAAGATTTCACTGCTAACAAAGAGCATAGGATAATTGTAGGGGGAGACTTCAATGTCACACTGGACTCTGATCTTGATTGCTCCGGCGGAAAACCTTTTAAAAAAGAATCTGTCAAACAAATTCAAGACTTGTGTCTCGATTTTGATTTAGTAGACATTTGGCGAATTCGAAATCCGGAATGTAAACGTTTTACGTGGAGGCAAAAAAATCCTTTCATTCAGCGAAGACTTGACTATTGGCTAATCAACGATTCTTCTCAAGATGATATTGAGAAATCTGATATTATTCCTTCGATCAACTCTGATCACTCGGCAATTTTTCTTCATCTTAATAGCTTAGACAAACCGGATTATGGTCCCTCTTTTTGGAAATTTAATGCTAGTCTTACTGATGATGACGATTTTGTCACATTGATAAATGAAAGTGTGCCTATGTGGTTAAACGAATTCGTTGAAGTCACAGATAAAAGACTGTTGTGGGATTTAATCAAGTACAGGATTAGACAAGTTTCAATTAAGTATAGTAAAGAGAAGGCGCTCAAAAGAAGAAAAAAGATTTCTGATCTTGAGACCTCTCTAAGGATTTGCGAAGAAAAGTGCAATGAGTCTCCAACCTTTGAAAATCAGGAGGAGCTTGAAATGTTGAAAATGGAATATGATTCTATTTATGAACAGATAGCAAAAGGAGCCATTATTCGATCAAAAGCCACTTGGTACGAGAAAGGTGAAAAAAGTATTTTCTAAACCTGGAAACGCACAAAAAAGCTAAAAGCTCTGTTCGCAAAGTCTTTAACAATGAAGGTGTGCTAATTACAGATCCTAAAAAAATTCTACAGGAGATACAAAATTTTTATTCAAATCTTTCTAAACGTGATCCTCTCACACCATCAGAAGATATGTTAAACTCTTTTTTGAATAATTCCGAAATGCCGAAACTCACTAATAATGAGGCTCGAATCTGTGATGGAAAATTAACAGTTGACGAGTGTTATAAGAGTCTTCAGCTATTCGAAAGCAACAAGTCACCAGGCAATGATGGATTAACGGCTGAATTCTATAGAGCTTTTTGGCACACTTTAGGAAATCTGATGGTAGACAGTTTAAATTATTCTTATGATTATGGAGAGTTGTCAAATTCCCAGAAGGAAGCCATTATTACCTTAATTGAGAAAAAGGATAAAGACAAACGGGATTTATCGAATTGGAGACCAATCTCACTTATCAATGTGGACGTAAAAATAGGGTCAAAAGCTATTGCTAAAAGATTAGAGAGTGTCTTACCAAATATTATACATTATAATCAATGTGCATATGTTAAGGGAAGAACTATTTTTGATGCAGTCAGAACGATAGAAGACGTCATGGAATTCTCAGAAAGGTATAATCTTGAGGGGAGAATGATTTGTATAGATTTCAAAAAAGCCTTCGATACTGTCAGTAGAGATTTTCTATTTCGCGCTCTAACCTCTTTTGGTTTTGGTCCATCATTTTTGCAATGGATTCATACATTTTACAACAATATCTCAAGTTGTGTCATAAACAATGGTTTTTCTACTCAGCCCTTTGCAGTTGAAAGGGGAGTGAGACAAGGAGACCCCCTCACTGCTTACCTGTTCATCATAGTGCTAGAAATTCTTTGTATTAGTGTACGCAGTAGTAAAGATATTTGTGGTATTAAGGTAGACAATGAAGAGCTCAGATTAAGCCTTTTCGCAGATGACCTAACTGGTTTTTTGAAAGATAATCTTTCGCTTGTGAACTTTCTTAAGCTTATAGAAGATTATGGAATTTGTTCAGGCCTGAAGATCAACCACTATAAATCAGAAATAATGCTATTAGGCAACTGCTCTTCTACTCTACAACAAGACAACTCCGTTTCATGCAACTTAAAAATTAAAAAAGTTGTTAAAATTCTGGGAGTGCACTTCACCTATGACCTTCGAGCGAAACAAAAATTAAATGTTGATGATCTAATTAGTTCCATTCAACAAAAACTACGAATTTGGAGGTGGAGAGACTTGACTATTATAGGAAGAATTCAAATTGTCAAAACCTTTATTATTCCTATTTTCCTATACCGCGCGAGTTTGATATCAGTAAATAGGGAATTTGTGAAAGATGTAAACAAAATTATCTTTGATTTTATCTGGAAGGGGAAGGACAAAATCAAACGCGCTGCTCTTATTAGTGATATTGAAGATGGGGGACTTAAAGCCCCACATCTAGATTCTATAATAGAGACTCAGAGAATCCTTTGTTGCAAAAAATTGGCAAGTGATCAACCAAGCAATTGGAAAAAAATCCTACTGCACTATCTTGAACCTGTAGGGGGGAAACTTATCTTATGTTGCGATTTTGACTTGAAGAAACTGCCTGTGAAGCTTCCAGCATTTTATGAAGAATGCTTTAAAAGTTTCGCAAAATGTTCCGCAGCAAACCACACGAGTGTACAGGATAAAAAAAGAGAAGATCTTTCAAAAGCTATTGTGTGGAATAGTAAATTCATTTGTATCGGCGGCAAATCTGTTTATTTTAGAAATCTTGCAGAAAAGGGAATTCTTCGAATGCCGGATCTAATCTCCGACAATAATGAATTCGTTGTTAAAAGTAATCACAGGTTGAGAGAATTAAATATCTCGCCATTAGATATATTTAGACTTATCTCTGTAATCGATGCCTTACCAGTTGAATGGTGTAAATCATTAAACACATTTGCTTCTACAGCTGACGAGCCTTTCAATTTGCACGACAAAATTAAATTAAGTTTTAACAACAAAAATGTTTTAATCGAAACAGTCGTTTCAAAGACCGTATACAGTATAAAGAACTTCGAAATAGAATCATCATCCCACCGACTGCCCAACTGAATTTTAATACCCATTTTGTTAATGATGTTTTAGAATGGAAAGAGATTTACAGCTTGCCATTTCGTACTTCCTTGGACACAAAATCGCGTGAATTCCAATACAAATTACTTAACAGGTGTCTTGTCACAAATTCTTTTTTAAACAAAATTGGTATTATTCCATCTCCGGTGTGTTCCCTTTGTGGTGAAATGAACAAATCCCTGGAGCATCTTTTCATTTGTTGTCGTTATACTAAGGATTTCTGGGCTGAGGTTATAAAATGGTTTGATAATCAAGGGGTAAGGATAGAACACCTTTCTGACAAAGATATAATGTTTGGTATTTTAAGATCCGAAGACGAATTATTTATTAATCATACTTTAATAATTGCTAAACAGTATTTATATTCTTGTCGACAGAACAAGTCTCTTCCTTCAGTTAACGTGTTTAAGTCGAAAATTAAAATGATTCACCAGCTTGAGACAATGATCGCAAAATCAAATAATAAACTAAAAGCTCACAATATGAAATGGGCCAAGTACAAAAACAACTAGATGTATATAGAATCTCGTGTTGTTGCTGCGCTGTACTAGTCATTATATTTAGAAGCAGAAGGGAGTTAAGAGGAATTGTGGGGTGCGTTTGTAAATATATGATGTATTGTGTCTGTCTGTTAATGTAAATTATGTTTGTTTTCAAATCAATAAAAATTAATAAAATATAAAAAAATTATAATTGGAATCCTCGTCTCGACGTCTGTTTCCTTGGATACATTTTGAACTTCGAGTCTGGAATTATCTACATTTTCGAGCGTAGAATGGATAAATTGAAGTAAGTCATCCCTTGCCAATACAGCTTCAGCCAATTCAATTCGAATTCGTACATTAGCCTCTATTGTTGGTCAAATTATCTCCATGGGAACCGCGGTTGGGAACATTGTTCGTTTAATGACAAGACATTGTTATTGTGCAATATGGGAAATAGATCTTTTTGGGACCAGGTCGTTCTCCCCTGGGGTTAGAGAAGAATTGTTGTTTTGGTCTTCCAATGTTAATTCTCTGAATGGTAAATTTTTGTCTCCAAAATCCAGTACAGTTGGTATCGTTTATTCCCATGCCAGTGATTCAGGTTTTGGAGGTTATCTGGTGCAATGTGGACAAGAGAGAGTGTCTGGATCTTGGACTGCAGACCAAATGTCAGGAAGTTCTACTTTACGCGAATTTTTGGCAGTTAAATGTGTCCTTCTTTCTCTTGTTTCTAAATTATCAGGCTCATCAATCAAGAGGTTTACTGATAATCAGAATGTTCCACGCATTTTAACGTGTGGGAGCGGGAAAACCCTTTTGCAGAGTGAAGCTCTAGATATTTATCATATTTGTGTTAACAATGGGATTTCTATTGAAATGGAATGGATTCCTCGCAATCAAAATGATCAAGCAGATTATTTAAGTCACTTATTTGATCCTGATGACTGGGGTTTATCTTTAGATTCTTTCAGATTTATTGACAATGTTTGGGGTCCCCATACTGTGGATCCTTTTTTGAACAATAAGCTTCCACGGTTCAACTCTAAATTTTGGAATCCTGGTTCAGAGGATATTGATTGCTTTGTTTTGAATTGGCAAAGAGAGAAAAATTATGTCTGTCCGCCCTTTTTGCTTATTTCAAAAATAATTCTTCATATGAAAAACTGTGGTGCTTTTGGTACATTGATCGTTTCGCTTTGGCTGTCAGCCCTTTACAGTAGATGGTGTTAATTTCAAAGACTTTGTTGTTAGTTTTATGGATATTCCAACTTCTAAAGAGTGCTTCCAAACGTGTTTTAGCTAAGCCCAAGAACAGGAAAGAACCGATTACGCCTGAGATGCCCTAGCAGTTGGCAGAAAGTCTTAAAGATAAATCTTGTGTTGCTAGTTGTAGAACTCTCGCATTATGTTTCATTTCTTTTGCTGGTTTTCTGCACTTCAGTGAGCTATGCAGTGTGCGTGCCTGTGACGTTAGTCTGTACTCTTCTCATTGTCATACATGTCCAATACACTCGACCTGAGTCGGGTTGTCTTCACTCACAGGCGGATTGAGTCCAATCACGACCGGAACCGGAAGTGAGGGTTAACAGGAGCGAGGGGTATTGAAAAAGTTGGCAAACAGACTCGATCGGATCCGATGGAGACAGCTTTTCCTGGCAAGAGTCAATCGGACTCTCGGAAGTCAGTTCGCGCGTGACAGAAAATATCTCTCAGCCATGATGCGAAACAAGCACACGCTACACGTGAAATATACGTCGTTCTTAAAGCCACGGGGCGATACAAGCGTGCTACACATGTAACATTAATCGTTCTTTAAGACATGAGGCGAAAGTCAACATCACGAAACATTGCACTCCACACTATACCTCGTCCTCGTCCTTTAAAGCATGAAGCTGAACAAGATTTTCACAAATCCAGGTCATTGAATTTCCGATTGCCACAGAAATTCTTGTCATCCAATCTCCGACAACAATAAATTA
>BLFP01004469.1:439640-447140 GCA_014634505.1 Montipora efflorescens | reverse complement strand
TAGTAATGACTATAATAAATTAAAAGAATTTAAATATACAATATATAAGTAAGAATTACACAATGATATAAGAACCATAATAAATGAATAAGAAATAAATGAGAATATGACAATCAATAGCACTAAAAGTAAATCTAGTTACAGAGAATCACACTATGTGCAAAAGGCACAAGCACATTTTGCTCCGATAGACAAGTTGACTTCATCCAGCATTGATTTGAAAGTATTAAGAGATGTGGCTCTTCTTCCATAGTCAGGTAAATTATTCCATAGTCTTGAGATGATGTAATGATATGACCTATGCAGGAATCTACTATTATAGGTGGGCTGATTTAGTTTGCAGAAGCCTCTGAGGTCATATTCATTAATACGAAATAAGAACATCTCCCTAATATTATTCGGTCCCATATTATATACACATTTGTAAAATAAGGAGAGAGCATGCGAATATCTACGATGCTCTAGGGTCTTTAGACCAACATAGTTAAGTAGGTCACCATATGAGGTTGACATAGCAATAAAGGCCTTGTAAATATTGACCATCACGTCTGAAGGTATGAATTTACGAACTCTCCTAAGAGCACTAACTTTAACATTAATCGTATTACATACAGATTTAATGTGGGCTTTAAAGGATAGGGAGCTGTCAATGGTTAGACCTAGTAGTTTCATGACATGTACCACTTCTAAAGGTGGCTTATTACAGTCAGCAAACAACTCATAACATGACGGATTGTCACCCAATGGTAACACTTTAGTTTTAGATTCGTTTATACTTAAGTAATTACACTTGAACCATGACTGAAGCACATTGAACTTGCTCTGAGATCTTGACTCTAACACATCTTGATTAGGGTGTGATAGATACAGTGTTGTATCATCAGCATAGACCCTTAGTTTGGCATCGTTGAAAAAATAAGTGAGATCATTAATGAATAGGTTGAACAGAAGAGGTCCCAATATTGATCCTTGGGGAACACAGAACAACAAAATGAAAGCTAATATTTCAAGAGAGTGCTTTGGACTAATCAAGGAAGCGAGCGCTTTGGCGTAAACAGTAAACGAGTGCTTTCTTCCACTTCTTGTGAAAAGTGTATATAAGTGTACTGCAGTGCTTTCTTCTTCACACGCACTCGTGAATAGTGTAGTAAACCGAAGCACAAAATGAAAAGGGGATTGATCGCGCTTTAAGAAACATTACTGTTTTTCACTTGATCATCGTGCTTTATGAACGAGAAATACATATATATCAAAAAGTGTCCTTTGCTCTTTTTGTTTGGCGCCTCAGGAAGGAGAAATACTGGCTGCATATCCCCTAAGCTCGGTGTCTTTAGTGCGTATCTCCGTATCAGCGTATCTACACAATTTAGGGTAAAGCTTCGAGGTGGCTGGGTATTGCAGTTAAGCCGTTGACTTCACCGATAGGCTTTTTTTTCTCTTGTAATTTATTCACACAATTTGTGATTTTTACTCCACTTTTCTCTGAAGAAATTATTTCTGTATGAAAAGTGAAGAGCGGAAGCCACCACTCTCTCCTCAACTATACTTTGCTGTATGTTTACTAAGTCTCTCGCAAACTGACTCGCGGCAGTCCGATGGATTCTTGCCACGGCAACCCGTCTCCATCGGATCCGATGGAGTCTGTTTGCCGCCTTTTTGCACCCCCTCCTCAACTATACTTTGCTGTATATTTACTAAGTCTCTCGCGAACTGACTTCCAGTAAGTCTGGTTGCTCATGGCCTTCGTCCATTGGACTCAGTTTGGGTGTATTGGATAACCCTCCTCATTGTGCTCTGTTTCTACAATCTTCAAAGACAGATCAGCTAAGAGAGGGAGCCTGGATAAATATTGCTAGAACAGACAAAGATACCTGTCCTGTTGCTGCTTTCGAGCGATAGTTAACCACAGCCAAAATCAAGCTGGATGAAGACCTTCCCTTGTTTCGTGCACTGGCTCCTACAAGAAGTTCCGTGAAGGTTCGACAGCACGGTTTATCCTACTCCAGAGCTAGAGAAATTGTCAAGGAAGCTTTTAAGGACACTACGAATGTATCCAAGATCAGTTTTCATAGTTTGCGAAGTGGTGGTGCCTTTGCTACAGCCAATGCGGGGATCCCGGATCGTTTATTCAAGCGTAACGGCCGTTGGGCTAGTGAAAATGCGAAAGACTGCTATGTCAAGGACAATCTGGACTCTTCATTGTTAGTTACCCGAACATTAGGCATTTGACAACCGAGCCCAGCAGGTTTTAAGGGATGTTGTCCATAGGGCTGAGATTTGTCCCCTAAGGTTGCGTTGTGAGTATGTCGGGGTTTTTTCATCCTATGGATACTCGTTCACTCCCTTCAATTCAGTTATTTCATTTGCTTTGTAAATTATCATAACGTTTATTAAACTCTGTTAGCTGTCTCTGGTTGAACACCCCGCATCCAAATGGGTCTTGTGTCATATGAATGCGCACACGGGGCAGTATGAAGACATTTAAGAGAGAGACCATATTTTCTTAATTATGGTGCTCCGTTCACGCAGAGCTCCGCTATTAATTGTCAACAAACGCCTTCTAACATGCCTGGCCACCATTTATTGCTTTCAAAAAAGTGTGTCAAATGCCTGGGGGTTACCCGGGGTGAAATGCAAATGCCAATTTCCCAACCCCATGGTCGCCATAAAATCTCAAATGACTCACTATTGGGACTGACAACGTGTGCAAATGCCCTGTGGTTGCCTGGGAATTAAGGGTGGGCTTTGTGGGGGTTTCCTTCCAACTGAAATTTTTTTTTTTGAGGGGGGGGAGTAAGGTGGATACATTTTTCTTTGGGGTTCTAACACAATTACGATTTTTCTAAAGGGTGACCGATTCATTTTTTATTTTTTCAAAATGTAGACCGCATTAATTAACTATTTTTCTAAAGGTGGGTGATCTCAGTGGTCATAAACTGGATCGTTATAGATATCAGCAAAAATAATAAAGTTCTGAACATGTTCTTTACAAATGGACTAAACTCTGAGGGTCAGTAGTAAACAGGGCCGGGGGGGGGGGAACCCAGTGTAAATAAAAGATGGAATGCCTCGTTGCAGATCTTCACACATCAAAAGCTGGATATTTTAGAAGCTGATGCCCGTAGAAACACCCAAAAGTGCCGATTTACAGGTAAACGTAAACGATCTTACCTTGATTACCTCATGCCACTTTAAATTTGACGACGAATTTTTACTTATAGGTACTATTCTAGTATGGAGTCCACAGACTGTTGGACAGAATCGTTCAAACTCGCACCAAATATATCTCGCGAAGTTTGTGGCTAGGGTAGTGCCCTAGCTTTCGCAAATGCGATAAATAAAGACAGAACCAAGGCCATAGCTCAAGAGCAAAGCTGAGAAGATGTTTTATTCTGTTAGCTGTAATGTACATAAAAAAACTGAGTCTTTCATTTCAGCTAATTCTTCTCGTCTTTACAACCTGAAGTGATAGTTCAAAGTCAACACAGCTACAGAGCTCACCCACAATTCTTCCATCTTGATTCCCGAATACGAGTGCTTACAGTTACTCGTTCATTTTTGAGCACACCAATTTTCTAATTTGCAGGGTTTTACAAGGTCAAACAAGTGGCCTTTTTCGATTTACAGTGTCTTTGCATGGTCACACCAGTCCCCCTTTTTTGATTTATAGTGTTTTTACAGGGTCAAACTAGTCTCCCTTTTTCAATTTACAAGTCTTTACATGGTCCAGCCAGTCCCCCTTTTTCGATTTACAGTGTTTTACAGGGCCATACCAGTCTCACTTTGTCGATTTACAGGTCTTTTACATGATCAAATTAATTTTTCTTGTCCTCATTCATCATTACCAGTTCAAGCAAATTACAGTATTTTCACGTTATTTACGTGATTAAAAAAAATGTATATACACGTTATTTACAAGAAAAAGATACTGTAAAAACATATATTATACTTTACACGATTTTTACATTCTCTTCAAATCATCACTGCATAAAGGTAACTTTTTACAACATATTTACGTGTTGAGGTAAACTGTAAATTTATTTAAAATTTTTTTTTTAAAATCCTCATCATGTAAATTGCATTTCCAAAAAGATGTAAATTGAATTTACATAGTGTAAATTTCGATTTACAGCGTTTGCAAATTGTAAGCTTTTTCCAATGATAAGAAGTCTGCACTCTAAAGCCTGCACAGCCTTTCGTCTTAATGTTTTGCTCGAATGGTTTCACCTACAACTCACATGATGCTATGTTATATCACTTACATTTTAGACTTCGAAAACTGGAAGGGTGTTATAGAGGAGACGGAAGACTGCTCTTTTTCGAAACTAACAGGTGACAAAAGAAATCCAGAAACTGGAATAACAGGAAAGTACTTCCAGTGCAATAGAGGTGGTCCTGTTAAGACAATAGGAGAAGGGTCTCGAAGGGGAAAAACACAAGGTAATTACTTGTTCCTCACATGAAAGTATTGACACACTATGGACATTGCATAGAACTACAACATACATATATGAGAAAAAGGAAACGTCAACACAGGGAGTGCCCTGTGAAAAAAAATCCTTGATGACACAAGAGAAAGCCTCACTTGATAGGAAGGAGAGATAGCCAACATAGAGTAAGCTTATGGTCTGAAAGATATGCAGCGCCATCAAAATGATCAGCAAAGTGTCTTAGCATGGATTGAGGAGTGGAAGCAGACTGAAGATAATCCCATGTTGTATTACAAGCTGCAGGGCGTGTAAGTGGAGGAAGGATTTTCATAGATTTCAGAGACAGATGATGAAAAAATTTGGCGACAAAGGCATCTGTTGTGATTCCACCCATGGAACAAATGCGTATGACTTCAGCTTAATGACAATCGTAATCAGTGATGTCAAGGCATCCCAGCTGGGTGGTGCTTATCAAGCCATGACGATTTCACGACCATGACAATCTTTTTCAAGGAGATGAAAAAGAACCGTGGGCTGGTAAAAACTAGATTTTTCATGAGCGATATGGCGCCGCAATTTTTCAACGCCTAGATAGCTGTGATAGGAGACCCAAGACCAGCAAAACATCTGGGCACGTGGCATGTGGAGAGAGGAGCTATGCAGAAAGATCGGGGACATCACAGTACCAGCAGAAGTTTATAACTTGTTGAAGATAGTGTTGCAACAAATAGAGGAAGAGATGTTTAAGGACTGCCTAGCCGCTCTTCTCCAGCGTCTGAAAGTGGGCTCCAGGTGTGCAAAGATCTTTGCTTACTTAACAGAGGGTTACCAAAAAGAGCAATGGGCTTACTGCTACAGGCGTGGTCTACAGATCAACACCAACATGAATGCCGAGGCATTTCACAGTGTTTTCAAGAGGTTGTACCTTAAAGGAAAAGTCAACAAGCGGGAAGATAACTGTTTGGAAGTTGATACGGCATTTGATAGACTGATAAAAATGACTGAAGGCAAACTTACATATAGAGTGGGCTCGATTAGCGAGCAGCATTTTCAGGGCCTACATTTACCTACACAATCAGTGGAGAGCATAGCTGACGGAATGTGGAGGGTTCTCTCAGAGAATGGCAAGACCTTCTACGAAGTAATGCAAGATCTCAACCCTGTCCGGAAAAAGACTTGCGCAAAATGGAATGCTCGAAGTGTGAACTGCATCTCCATACCTTCTTGCGCACTTGTCCTGATTCACTTATCATGAATATTATCTGCAAACATATTTACCTAGTTAAGCGCAGCTTCCAGGAAGAAACTGACGAGTTAACAAACGAGAGCTTTGAGATGTCAAGTAATGATGCCAACAACAACAAATAGAACATATTTTGACTGACAAAAATGTGCTACTACTCTGTTTTTCAAGCTAGGCTGCAGTGGAATGCCAACAGAAAACTGGAAAATTAACTTCCGCTAGTAACCTGAACTGTGAAGTGGACGACTTGGAGATGTTTTTCATTTTGACCTCGCATCTATCAAAAAGCACTTTGAACAAAATGCCTGGGACCAAGTGATAAAGCAAGGTACATTAACTTTGAGAAGTGACAAGTACATAGAACAGCAGTTTAGTTCTTTAAAAAATTCTTTGTCTACAGATTGGGCTGCTTAGCGATTAGCACTGACCTGAATTGTATTTATTTTATAATCCTTGAACAAACGGATAACCAAGTTAACACAATTAGTTCAATTTTTAAATAAGAAAATTAACGAGAGGAATTTAACATGGCGTTTCGACAACTTCATGTCATCATTGTCGAATGAACAAGTAAAAAATAACGGCAAGGCATATTTGTAGTACTGGGATGTGACAAAATTAAATTTGAAACGTCACGTGAAAACATTCATGCGAAACAAAAAGAAAGAAAAAGAAAAAGAAAAGGATACATATATATTCATGTAAAAAGTTTCGCGCAAATGGAATCCTCTTGCGTATTCAGTTTCGGTCTTTTGTTTTTGATCAAAAGGATTTCAAATATCAAGCAATCGAGTTTGCCACAACATTTCTTGAGGACTTTAAAGTTTTTAGTTAAATTGTCAGGTGTTAAGGCATGCTCGACCCTGAAATGTTTTCCAATTACGGAATGTTTATGTTCTTCTACGCGTTGATGGAGATGGCGGCAAGTGTAACTAATATAATTTGCATCGCACAAATCACAGGTGAATTCATATACTACACTTTGCTGGTTTATCAGGGGAGGCTTTTCTTCCGTGACTCTCAGATGATCAATGATCTTTTTGCTTGTGAACACTGGCTGCAGTTCTGAGGTCGCCAAGTTGTCTACTAACAACGTTAGCCGATTTCTGATCTTTAAATGCCAACGTAATCCGAACAGGGCAGTCACATGGTGTTTGAACTGGTTCTGTAGGATGCTGGATGCGATTGATAGCTGAGTCCATGAGCTTCTCGGGATATTTCAATTTTAAAAATATGTCTTTTAACTTCTTACATCCCTGCGAAAAGAAGTCTTGCATAGACGACAAGTGTTTAAAACGGTCTAACATTGTTCTAAGCAGTGACCGTTTGTACTGGCTGTCAACATGGCTTTGGTAGTGCAAAAAAAGCCCTTTATTTGTTCTTTCCTCTCATTAATTTTAATTAAGGCATGTTAAAATCTCGGATCTATTTCCAAGTTACGCTTCCACTGGACAACAGCACCAAATTTTTCTTAAGAAGAACCTTACAGCTTACAGATGAAAGGATGGTCGGAAAAGCCACCAACGAAGGCAGGAAGGAACTCTTACTAGTGTTTGGACATTGGATGTACACTAAAACCTCGCCTGAGGGCGCCCCCATAAGAATATTTTCTGAAGAAGATCTAGATAACTAATAACTGTTTCGTATTTTTTTACGGCTGGAGGAGAGCGTCTCTAAAATTTGCAAAGCAACTGAGAGCTATGAACTTTTCTCGCAACAAATTATCATTTAACATTTTTATCAGTTTTAGTATAAGTCTTTCTATTGCTATACACAAGGTTCTTTGCTCCTTTTCAGTTTATAGGTGATGCACTTTGTTATTTCTTA
>BLFP01004469.1:409636-434636 GCA_014634505.1 Montipora efflorescens | reverse complement strand
TCCTGCAAGCATGCTCCACAGTGATTCGCTTTGTTGTCGGGACAGGGATGTTGACCCTGATCGTTGTAGGCTTGGAAACACCGACTGCAAAAGTAACTTTTACCGAAGAAACCGGGCAAGTAGGACAAAGCATCGTAATGTCCATCTTCGTGTAAGAGTCCTAATGGTGTGTCCCCACATCCGTAAGCGAAACAAGCAAAAGAGCAGTTGGCATCCACCATGATGATCGTGTAGTCTTGGAGACTGGGAGCAATGGCTAGTACATGGAGTTGTTCTAGACCGCAGGGTTGTTGGGGTAGAGATCCCGAACAGCTTGCGTGATTCTTTGTTTGTTTCATCCAAGATCGGTCCAATGTTGGTGTTTGATTCAGTCGTCACCTTGGTGGACGCCATGAGTGAGAACGATGGCTCAAGGACAACATAGAGAGTCATCGTCCTGTGGGACAAGTAGGACGCATTGTTTGAATTCTTTGAGATGCGTTGAAGCTTGGTGACCTGGCAGGTACGTCTTTCGTTTACCGGAACCGACAGGAGGGCCAAGAACGTGGATGAAGGACAGGGTGAAGGAATCGTCCATCTCAAACTGTTCGTTGGAGTTGAGCATGTGTGAGAGATTGCCTAATAAGGCGTCGGCTCTTTGACCTTGAGTGCGCCATTCTCCGGCTCGTAGTCCTCATCCATTGTAGGCATTGGCTATTCCATTGGAGGCTAGGGCTATGTAGATACGATCCCCGTCCAGGATGTCTTCATCATTGATCAAGTCGTCGAGGGCAGTATGAAGTCCCTGGAGCAGATCATCGGAATGAACGCACCGATCTGTCAGGGTCGAAGCTGGAGTACATGTTCGTGAACACCCATGCATACACTGCATCGTTCTACGACAGCTTGTCTTTGAATCATGCGATGCTTAAATTGTCTTTACGATATGACGAGTTGTCCAGGGTAGCGTTATTGTGCGGGTCCTGAAGGATACGGTCGTTATGGGCGTCGTCCCGAGGGTTTGATTTTGCCTGTGTACAGAAAAGGACTCTTGTGTCAACCGTTTTGAACCATTTGTAAACATGAGGTTCCTTTTTTTAGATAGTGGGTGCCTCCACGTTGCTGTTTCCGTCGTTGGGTTTTGGGCATGGTGAAATGTTAGTAAGAGGGAAGTTGTGGAGCTCCTTTTATAGGTTACTGATACGCGAGGATGTGCATCATACTCTGGGTGTGCCACAGGCTTCGTATACGGCCATCACCATGTTGGTATGCGTGATGTTCCGAATACAACGGCCGTCAGTACGTTGATGAGCCTCTTGGGACAGCAAATCCATTTGACATCGTATTCCATCTTGATCGAGGCATTGACTACCCTGTCAACTTCCACCATTCCCTCCCTGGAGATCTGTAAGGGGGCCGTCCAGGCGAGCCTCCTGGTGAACCACCGCCACGCCCTCTGTTAGCACCTCAAGGTTGGGTCAACTATTTGAACGTGACCGAGTAGTTGGCCGCCGCTGGATGCAACGACGACATCTCCACGACGGTAGGATGGCGACACAATGGAACCAACGCACTGAAAAAAGCCACACGTGAGTAGACCGACAACGTTCGTGAGGAATGACTGACAGCGGCCCAGAAGGCTTTGTTCAGATTCGTGAATCTCCTGTCCACGACCAGACTCAATAAGATGCTCACTGAGTCACGGAAAGACGTCCACTGGTCAATTCAGTGACGGGTATCTTGTCGCTTTCTTGGCAGTCTTGTCGTAGAGAGATACTTGAGATTGGGACCCAACTTCTACATCCCGCCAGTGTTTTTTATGATCCATCCCATACAAAGAGCCAGGACGTCTTCGACTCGAACTTGCACGCAAGTACTTGAACTCCCAATCTCGACCATTTCTTTTCTCTCCAAGACGGCATCCTCTCCTTCGCAACTGAAGGTGGGTCAGTGCATGTCCTCAACGACGCAATCGACAATGCCCTCTAGCCTTGATGTGATCTGCCAGTCGATCTCGTCGATCACAGCTTTCATGGACTCAACCGCTCCTTCATTTTGGACGAGTGTTTCACGCTTGACATCTTCCGTCCGGAGTGCTTATGTACCGAACTTAGCATTCTTAACATGATACTTAACCCTCACCACATCGTCAATGTCTTTTGTCATTAGATCCAGATCGGGCATGGAAATAGATACCAGACCGACGTCCCAATCTCCATCGAACTGAATCGTACTCGGAAGCCGCACCTTGAAGGCAATGGTGGTGTTATTAGGGACCTCCCGCGAGTGAGCGCTTAGCATGACAATACGATTCATGATGACGATGACAACGAAAATGAAGACAGATGGTCGTTGTTTAATTCTGGGGAAAATACATGGGACGTCCGTCTACATGTACATGGACCATTTCAATCCTAGCTCCACAAAGACGATGGTATTGCACATGACATCCTTCCCACCATACCTCTCTGCTTTTATAGGGCACCATCCGAAGCAACTCGTTGTACGAATCCTCCAACCATTGACTCTCCACCAGATTCACGTAGACGAACGTACATAGTTCGACCGTTTCCACCACTTGGGTCTTTTTAAACTTTTCGAACGCCTCGTTGGGGCTTAAGAATCGGCAGTTAAAGGAGGCTGCCAGGACCATGAACTGGGCACCCTGGTACCCTGACCCTACGTGACGGCAGTCACAGGACCATGGGAAAAGTTATTGAGAGAGTCTTAAAAGGCCGATCTGTCGTAAAAACTCTGCTTAGTGTAGTCTGCCTTGGGTTCCATTTTATCCATGAATTCCATGAGCATATTAGGAACTCGACAAAAGTAAGCAGGAGTACCATAGGACATTCGTCCCCTTGCCACTTGAACATCACGCCACACTTTCTCTTCTCCTTCTTGCCGCCCACAGTGACGTCCGTGTCAAGAATCTCATTTATCTTCAGAGTCTTGAATCTTCTGTTCCAACTTGTCAATGATCTTTTTCACAAACTCCACCCCTGTCGACGAAGCATTAATATCTTCCAATTTTAACACACCCATAACTCCTTGCATCCCGACCAAGGTCTTGTCATTAAAAGCAGTACTAGAGTACATGCACAGGTATCTGCCCGTATTCCAATCCCCCGATGATCACCCGTCTCGGCGACATGGACCAGGAGATTCTCAGGGTGTACCTCGGTCTGTGGGATGGTGGGGAACAACACGCCACTCAATCCCACTTCCCATCTGTGGTCCTCTTGCCACACGCTCTCGGAGGGACCATAATTGGAAAACTCGGCTTTCTGCACACAACTCGACAAGGTAGTGTAACAGGACATGGTTGGTCTCTTTTTTAATTTTTTTTCAACATCTTTTTCAACATCTTTTTTATACATGTTTCAAAGCCAAACGGAGGACCCAACTATCGTATTTACTGGGCCAACCCATCCAACGGACTTTTAAGGTTCACCTGCGTTGTCTTAAAATCTTTTCTACATGGAACAAGGCTTTGTCGGGTACAGTGACTTTCTGGTCCAGGCACCACACGTTGGACCACAAACACTTCTTCCGTCCACCCCCGTAAATATCCCTTCTTAAAAGGACAATGTTTCTTACTGAGTCGTACCCGATCGCCCACCTTCAAATTTATATCAGTCTATATCAAAATGTCATTTACACAGCTGGAAAATCATTCTCAGTTGTTATATGGGCGTGATTTTGCAAATGAAAGACTCTTGCTCTGCCAATTTGACGTTCGGAGCTCATAATTAACAAAATTAAACAGAATTACCTAAAATAGCGTGACCTAGCCCCTTTAAAGAGCACATGTCAAACTACAAGTAAACAATAAAACATTTTTTAAATAATAAACCTGAGTGACGTTTTTTACAATCCATTAAAACATCCAAACACGTTCCCTACGAAATTGTTCAATGTAATGTTCTTGTGTCCTCCTATTCGCAGCATGCCAATCCATCAGCGTGTAATGCGGAAACCGGTATCCCAACCAAATAAAAAACTGTGGATAGTGGAACAAGTTCTCAAAACTAAAAAAACAAAGGACAAACTGTCAGTGATACAACAGAATCTCCAACGTAGACAAATCATCGTCCAAAATGACCACAAATTCGAAGCTGTCCTCCTCATCATCGTCACTGTCTGATATGACGATGGCATGTGGATGTTCTGGATCCTCGTACAGATCAGGTCTGGTATCCAATTCCCAGATGGTACAGGGGATGGCATCCACCACTTGGGTCAGGGGCCGATCTCGCCCTCCCTTGGATGGGTAGTCCGTGTCTTTTCCCTCCAGGTAAACATCTCTGAAATGTGGACACGTCCACTCGTGTCTGTCAATCCACCAGCAGAACAAACAGCCTACATGTACAGTCTGATGGCAGCATCCCATCTCCATCTTAACTCAGGACGAAGCTTACAGCCCTCGATTTCATAGGGCAACGACTCACACAACCTCCCGATAAGATCAGACACCCGGCTATCGCACTTTGCCTCAAACTTGTCTTCGCAACATATCACACAAGGAATCTGTAGCATCGGCTTCCACTCTTGGCTTGAAATACTAAACACAGGGCCAGCACTTTGTCAAGGACCCACCCTCGAGTTCGTCACTGTCACGTTCACCAATTTATCAGTATTGCCTTTGCGCTCTCCTCGTGTCTTTAACAATTTGTATCAATGAAAAACAACGACCCATAGGCGTAACGAGAGAACAATAACATCGCCCCTTCCACCTCACAGACTCTTACAGTCATTCTGGGACGTTGTTCTCATGATGAGACCTTTCCTTGGGGATACCCACCATCCCCCTCCTCACGGTTACATGACCTTTCGGGTGCCCCCATATAGGAGGACACCCGTACCGTTCAGTATTCATTCTCCTTTTGCTCTTCGTAATGTCCGCTCAAGATGCCTGTGCAGGCAAGATCGATGGTGGCTCGCAACAGAAGGAGGCTCGCAAGACTCCTCAAGTTACACGTGGAACACGAAGCTGCCATACAACGCAAACAAGAAAAGATCAAGAGTATGCAGCCCTGGTGGTGGAGGCAGCAGGCGGAAAAAAAAAAATTACGCAAAACATTATGATAAAAACAAATGCATCAAAGTATCACATGACGGAGCCACACACCCTGGAAAACCAGGCGTTCACAGCCATCTGCCGGTATCTGGGCACAAGAGGATATCTGAGGCACTGGTCAGCACCTGTAAAGATCTTCTGTTGCAAACAAATGATGCACGACGGGTGCCTCTACGCTTCCCTGACGAACCAGTATGGATACGCCCACAAAAAACAGAGGGATTAATGGCGATGTCCTCACTGCAGAACAATTTTTGTCAACGTGGCAACACAACACTTTCCCGAGACTGTCGGAGAATCTTCCCCACCAGATCAGGACAACGTACAGAGGAGGCTATTCAATGACTAGCCACACTGCCTGCACCAGTCCTCCCCAAGACTCGCCATCCTCTTGTCATGTTCGATCCACTGAACACCTTTGTTCAAGATGCTGCGGCTCAACCCCACGCCAAGAAGCATGTCGCTCTATCTTGTTTACTTTTGTGTCTCTTTTTATTTGGGAAGTGGTTTCTGGATCCCACTACCGTTTTTAGAGACGAGACTAGGCACTAGGGCCCTCACACTTTCCTGCCTGTAAATAAGTTTGTTTGTATGTATGAAACCGTTTATGATTCGTAAAAACAAACCCATTTTTTCTGGCCTCTCTTTTTTCCACCGTCCGCAATCTTGAATCCCATGACGTCACCCCGTCCACCATCTTGAATGACGTCATCACTGTCTACCATCTTGTATTCCATAACATCATCACCTCCTCCTCCTCCTTTTGGCTCTATCAGAACCTATAGCGTGGGTTTTGAAAGGGGGGTTGTAATTGGCTCATGACACCATCTTGAATACCCAATGACGTCACACCATCCGCCATCTTGTTTCCCACTTCCCCTGTGACGTCACCATCCTGAAACCCTATTGATCCATTTTCAATCATTTGGACTTTGACCCTAACTGTGCACATGATAATGACCGCCATGATGACGTCATCCATTTTTTAACCAATCAGAAGCCTTGTACTATATTTATTTATTTATTTATTCAACTTTAATTATACACATGTTTACATACTACAAATTGAAGATAAATGAACATTTAAAATAAATAAAAAATGTAAAAATACAAGATCTGAATAATTAGATCAGTTTACTCAGAATACAAAGATTCCTTATATGGATTACCCATCAGAAGCCGCCTTTCAAAACCGCGCTACATGGGCCAATAGTACTACTGTTGCACCAGTTGCGCGAGGTCACAGGTTCAAACCCTGTTGAAGTCCTGAATTTTTCAGACTTCTCTATACAATTGCCTGGAATCTAGAACCAGTGCTTTAATTGGCCAGATTTCCTTTTGCTTATTACGCTGTGTTTTGTTTGAACATGACACAAGCAAACGCAAGCATTTTGAACCTTGGGCTTATGCTTGCCTCAACCCCGTCTTTATGGTTAAATAAGTATAGGTTATTTCATGGTTGGTGAGTGCATACGATTTTTATTGCGCTCCTTCGTTTGTTTTACACAATGAGTGAATAAAAATCGTACAAGTGAACTAACGTTTATTATATACATACTGAAGCGAAGAGAACTCAAAGATAAACGTATCTTTATTTCCTTTCAAAGGAAAAAAAACACTCAGTCAAGCCATCTTACAGTTCGAGAGTTGCACTGAAATATCTTCTTTGTAAAATACTTTACATCTAATTATCAAGCAAAAATTCTGTTAAAAGGCAGCACTAGTTAGAATAAAATAAGACATCCTAAAACTTGTCAAAATAGTTCTATGGAAGTTCAAAATATGAAATAAAGAAGTGAAAGAAGACATTTTTTGTTGCTGATCAGGACCTGCATGCTCGAATTGACAAACACTAGTCTGGATCCGAATCAAGTTTGATTCCTTTGTATGTTTTGTTAGGGTTCTCCTCTCGCACTGAAAGAGTGGGTGATTGATTTAAAGTGTTAATTGCCACACTAATATGTCCTCCACTTATAACAGCACCCAAAAAAAGAGAAAGGGGCTGCTGTGCTGCTTGCTTGCTTTGCTGAGAAAAAGTTGGACGAAATGTTGGATGAGTGAGTTCGTCAAACTTGTGCTTTCTTTTCTCCGGAATAGAAGAGCCAGACTGGGGAGCTCTTTCTGCCGAACAAAGTCCAGTGAGAGTGTGAGACATGTTCAACTGTTGTTTCTGTGAGACGATAGAGGAACTAGTGATACTCAGTACGTTTTGTGTCCTGACAGTTGCATAATATCAGTTGGTGGCACACCGAGTCCGGCTTTCAGTGCCATTGTTTTTATTAAGGTATTTAGCTTATTTACACCGACTGGACCTTTTTTGAACCACGGTTTGCCGGAGCCAGATTTTAAAAGTGTTCTTTGCCAAGTTAAAGGAGCTTCTTCAGTTTTCATAGCTGTGGATGGCTTTTCTGCGAAGACTTTGCAGGCCTTTCCTGGACATTACTCATTGTTCGGCACAGCAAACAGTTTCAGTGCAATGGCTCTTACATTCTGAGGATCGTTTCCTGAACGAGTTTTGGTTTCTCTTACATTTAAGTCGAGGTACTCCTGCCCTATGGAAGTTTGACAAAGTTTTACGTCTCCCCAACATACTTCTCTGTGTTCCTTGCAGCCGCGTAACCAGAAATGGATTGTGTTGTTGAACCACACCGTGTTTAAAAGCGCGTCTGCCGTGGAACTTCCCAAGAGTTCCTTTCCATACAGAACTTGAATATCTTCCTCGCTTAAAGCAGCAGAAGCATTAGGCTTGTTGCCCCTGCCTTTCCGTTTTAGATCCCTTTGCTTTGACTGAAGCGCTTTCCGAGTTTCCTCGAACTGGACGTCTTTCATCAGGCATACCATAGTTTTTTCCTCAAATGGCGGTCAAGGCTAGCAAAGAATGCCCTCAAGGAATTAGGCTCGTATTTCTCATTGCCTTCTTTTTTTCGAACCGTTATAAGGAACTTGTTCAGCTCTTGAGGAGTCAATTCGTCCATTTGTCTCATCTCGTGTTTCAAGACAAGAAATTCTTGGAACAGAGCAACATCATGTTTGGTCTTTTTCTTGGTATCTTCATTTTCCTGTCCTTCTATGAACTCTTCTGCTGATGAATCTAGGCTCTGAAAACGGTTAGTCTGAATTGAAGCCATCTTTCTAAAGAAAAATGCGCCTAAGCTCTTAGAAATGTGCTATTTGTCAGTCAAGAGTAGCGGCAAACGGGCAACACGGTTTTTTTCACTAGTGAAAATAACTATATCGCCAATCAGAGCGACGAAACGTCGTTTTTCACTAGTGAAAAATATTGGAAGACCAATCAGCTGGCTTCTCTAGTGTGAAGAGACTATTTTTATCTCGATGCTTTTTGGTGCGTAAATCTTGGTATGTATATAATAAACGCTTTTATCCTTGGGCTTGTGATTGCATCACAAGTGAAAACCAGGCTAAATGATGTATACTATCATGCAATGATGTGACTCATTCTTGTTAATGAAACCAATACAAGATACAGTATATGAAAAATAACATTCAAATGAAGATAAAGATTAGTTTTATCACAGGAAAATATCAGAAAAAAACAGATCGTTGAAAGAACAACAAAAGAGAGAACTTATGAAATCTCTCATTGCTGAATTGCTGATCAGGAGGTAGCACTAATAACGATGCACACTGTGAAGAAGACAATGTCACCTGTTCTGTGCCAATTTTTAGATAAGGGAATCAAGAGGAAAAAGAGTCGTTCCATGTGAATTTGGGATTTTAATTAAGGCTCTTTGGGGAACTGTATTGTCCCAACGCCAGTTTGCCCCTGGAGCTTTGCTTTTAGTACGTTCTGACAATGTTACTGTAATCTATCCTAGATATCAGTAGATAGAGACCTTCCCTATCCCATACCAGTGCTTTCACCCAAGAGCACCTTGAAGTTATTTTAATAAATTTCCTGCAATAACGTGCCAAACACAAACAACAATATTTGGATAGTCCGCTTTGTTATGCTTAGGCAGTTTTTTGGGGATAGTTGTTGAAAAACATGACTGAACAGCATTCATTGACACAACACTACCAGTGCATAACTTTTCATTCTTTTTTCCCAACCTACATCTTTGACACAAAAATAAGGAAAAGATTGTTCTACACCTCATGGTCAATTTGAAACCCAATGCGTGCAGTTACTTTAATTACTAACCACACAATTTAGTATTGTCAAAGCAGACAATCTATGTCCAGTGTCTCCTTTTTTCATTAAAAGGAAAGTCTGTGATTGGCTGGGAAGCATGGAATAGTTGCCGCAGTTTTTTCTTACTACATTGCCCACTAGGGGTAGCTACCATTCAGCATCAGGAAGTTGTCATGCATAGCGAGAAATTCTTTGTACATGAACTGGTGAGCACTGCACCACCGTGGTCCAAATCCTTGGATTGATCTTTGGAGTGAAATAAGTATCCTTGCTTCTGTATCTAGTTTAAACGTACTCTTTAAAACTCACCTTTTTAAACGTGCATTCAATGTGTAACAATCTTACTTCTAGTGTTATTTCTATCTTGGAAAACAGTCCAAAGAAAATATGCGAGCTGACAGGTTAAAAATTGTGTTTTTATAACTCGATGGAGACACAGAACTAGCACGAGCTGTTGACATAGTGATGGCACGAGCAAAGAGAATTTACATTTTCATAATTAGAGTTAACAAGTTGTTTTCCTTTTTCTCATCGCATTGATTTCCAAAAGAAATAGAAAACATGTACTCAGTGTCTGTGTCCGTGTCGATAGAAACACGGTACATGTTTTTCATTTCTTAAATATTTGTAAATTTTAAAGGTAATGATCTCGGCCTGGTTATTAAAAGAAGGGTTAAATTTACCATTGGTTAGAGCCTAACCGCAGTTTTGTTAACCTTAAGTTAAGTATTAACTCAACTTCTGTAGGTTACTTGCAGACATGAAGGGAAGCAAGAGTAACCTTCAATGACAGTGTAAGTTTTGTGCATTGTAGTCTAAAAGACATGATTTACAGTAACACATCCGTTGGGGTTTGATATTAAAACTCTTTTAGTGATCCACATTCTTTACATTACCTCAGCATTATAGCGGGTCTGCACAAGCAGAGCACCATAGTTAAGAAAATATAGTAACCCATTGATGCAAAAAAATTTGGTTTTGGTCACCGTACTACCGTCCACCCCTCCATGTATGCCAGTTGGACCAGTATCACGTGATCATATCATGGGCTCAAGTTTAGAGCGCATGAAGGAGGCAATATTCCAGCTGACACTAGCTAGTTTGCAGCACACATCTTTGATACCGAACATTAATGTTCTGGTCAATTGACACCTGTCAAAACAAGGCATCCGCTGACCAGTAACACGTGACCATATCGCGAGCTCAAGTTGGACCTTATCAAGGTCAGCTGTCTTTTTGAAGTTGACCACTGACCAGGGACTGGTTGTTCATTGGATCGCAGGCTCATCTCAGGTCAGACACTCACACCTGAGCATAAACAAGGCTTCATTTTTCGAGCCCTTTCTGTGGCTCGACGCAGCTTCACGGCGATGCTACGTCAACAAAAGCACTTGACAGTTGATGCTTTTGTGTTCAGGTACGGTTTGGAAAATATATTTTTCTTGCATTTTTCGCTGGTTTCAATCCAGATTTAACATCCAAGTCATTTATTCAAGTCAAGCATTGGAGGAATATAAACTTAAGTGGCAGTCCTGCTAAAAGCGGTCCTCTCAATTTTGCGACCAAAACTAGTTTTCCTTTTTTTTTTGTCAGTGAAGAGGCTCGGGTAGCCATATACCAAAATCGCTATTTTTGTTTTTAAATTCTTTTTCTAAGCTCTGCTACAAGCCAAAAACAAATTGAGCCTGTCGCGGCGTCTCGGAGGTTGTTAGAAAAACTAAAATTGTCGGATTTTGAGAGGCGCCCTGCAAAAAAACGAATGGCTGCAAGAAAAATCTGTTTAAGTCAGTTTTCTTAGTTTACTATAGATAGTTCACAGACAAAATGTAAGCATCTTTAATAAAAAATTGAACAAGCTAGAGTAGTTCAAAGACGTCCTATTCTGCTAGTTTAATTTAATCCCGGAATGTAATGAAGTTTTGAAGGAAAATATCTCAAAAGTTGCGGCCTAAATCTGATATAAAAATCACATTAAAGTAAGGTTCTAAACTTATTTTACCGATTTATAACTTCAAACGTGCGGGTATCTCCTGAGATCACAAGCGATAAGAGATCAAAATCAGCAAACAATGCTTGTCTGCATAAATTATCGGCCAGTGTTAGAGGTCATGATTCTGTGACTTTTTAAATTCGCAAAACGTTTGTTTTAAGGCATTATTTCGCCTGAAATGACAGCAATGAATTCCCAACGGCCTTTAGAATGCTTGTGTGTTTAAAACATAAAGCCAGAACTAATTGCGTCAAGTTCAATTATTTCATGAGCGGGCCGACAATGGAGAAAGTAAATTACGGTTGCTCTGGACAAAAGTCTTTCATGAGTGCCCGATGATTAGTCTATTTTTTGCCATTGTTTCTTCAATTAAGATAAATTAAGGTTAAAATAGGTGGGGGAAAAAGAATTCAAGAAAAAATAAATTTGTAATTTTTTTCCATAGCTCAGCATCAAACCGCAAAATGTGAACTGTTACAGATAAGATACTTAATTGAAAAATTAGATTAATGTTAGTTGCTATAAAATGTACGTTGCAATGAAAGGTCTTCATAGAAACAATTGGTTTTCGAAACATCATGTTATTGAGTTTTGGAGCATTCTTTGACATTTATCTGGAAGCATTAATTCACGTGGGATGCTTATGTAGGTCAGCGGCAGCCACTTGGCACGGTATAACTGCAGTGTGAAATTAAGGAATTTGGATTTGGAGTTTTAGATTGAATAATACATGTTTGTTACTAGATAGAAAACGTGGCTTATTTTCAGGGCTACCAAGAAAAATATTATTTCTTTCCTAAAATCACTACCGTAAATTTAAAGTTGACAGAAAGCAATATCACTTCTTTATTGCCTCAAGATGTCCTTTCATAAATTTAGTTCCGGCTCCATTTTTAGTTCCTCATTCTATTCTTTCCTTCACAAATATTCTCAAAAACCGACGACAAGTGCGTCAAAACAAAAGAGTTCAGTTTGGGAAAGGGCAGATAGTGAAAATGGTTGCATGCTTTATGAAAAACAAAGACAGCAGTGGGTGTGGGGAGTTCAGAGGACAGAAATCCCTAACATCGCTTCTGGAATGTACCTCTGATATTTCCACTCATCTGAAGCGCTGTCATCTTTCAAAGGAAAAAAATTCCGAGTACCACCTAATTTTTATTCGTGCGGGCCACTTTCACTTAAGCGAAAACATGGAAGAAATGTTCGTCCTCGCCATCGTGGAAATTTGGGAGCATACTGGAAATGCCCAACATCTGCTTGCCAGTACCCCGATCACAAAGGCAAACAAGAAGCGGTGAAAGGGGACCAAGTATTCAATGTCCAGATGGTTAAAGACATTTCAAAATTTTCGGAGATACTATTCCAGTTGGATTGCGTAAGTAGTTCTTTTATTATTTAAAAAAGTCATAAATATTCATTAGCTTTATACCTGGTAAAACTCAACAAACTGAACGGTCAGGGTAAGGATTGGAATTCAGGTTCAGGGGAAATACGTGGTTGAATGACTGAAACAATGGAATGCTGATTAGAATGAACAAGTTATGTAACGAATACTAATGAACATGAAATGCTATATAACACGTTCATCCTAATTTGCAAATAAATGAAAAGTCAAATATTCAAGAAGATATCTACAGAGAAGCCCAGAAAGACGCCCAGTCCAAAACTACCAAAAAAAGCAATCAACTGGTCAGAACCTATCCTAAAATGAAATGCAAAGTTTATTAATAACCCAGAAAACACCGAAAACAATCCACTTCAAGGTAGGACTGTAACGGGTGTGTGTAAAACACTGAACCCACCGGAACCTACCAGAAACCTGCCGGAATCCACCCAGAACCCATAAGAACACACCCGGAAACTGCAGGAACCACCCAAAAAATTGATATTAGAAAATAACAATAATTATACAATTCAAAACTTATAAAAACTAAAAACGAAAATAGAAACAATAAAAAGCATTAATCAAGGATATTCCAATATAGAAAAAGAAGACGGAAACAGGACTTCACCTCATTTGTGATCTTCTACAGGTTCATCACCCAAACCGAAATCTTCGTTCTGCATCCAGGGGATTGTCATTGGTGGTACCTGCATGCTTATCAGACTCAGGCTTACAGTGCTCGCTCCTTCTCAGTAGCTGCACCTACTCTGGGCTCTGGAATTCCTTGCCACTGGACATTAAAAATACGCAATCTTTGTTTATCTTTAAAAAGAAGCTCAAAACATTTCCATTTAATTAACTTCACATGTAGTCTTACCACATTATTCTTTTCATTATGTATTCTTTTTATTTCTTATATTTGTAAGTTCATTTGTATATTTCTCATATTTTATTTCTTACATTTGTTAAGTGTGCTGAGATTATGTAGCTGCGCTCTAAAAGAATTTTATTATTATTATCATTATTATTATTATTATTATTATAGTATAAGGATCGACGAAAAGCAGAGGAACTTCGGTATTTCAATCAACCAATCAGGGCATCATTTACCTCAACAACTGTATCACGAAGGCCAAACGATGCCCACCCTATCCTATTTAGAATACCGAAGTTCCTATATGGTTTTGTCGATCCTTTTACGATGCTATCCGGGGTCGAAAATCTGAGTTTTTCTGGTACAAATAATTTGCCTGTGAGAGTAATATATATTGAAATATCCTTCATTAATTAATTATTAGTTATTGCATTTTCAGTTTACAAATTTTCAATTTTATAATAAGTTATTTTCTAATATCAATTTTCTTGGTGGTTCCGGCAGGTTCCAGTAGGTTCCGGGTGGGTTCTGCATTTTACATACACCCGACTGTAAGAATGAGTCAGCGAAACGAGTCGCAAACAATTCTTACCAGTTTGTAATTCTGTTGAAAATCATCAATGCCCATTATGTCTCAGTTAGATTTAATGACGCTCTCCACAAGCATTTTTTTTTCTCTTATACAGTTATTAACTGTGGAAATTTCTTTTGGTTTGCGGCATCGTGAAGGCAGTTACTGAATCAGACCCTTAAACTGTGTATTTGCCAACTACACTTTCCGGCGGCCTTTGTCACTTTGGCTCCTTTTGTTTAGGCATTCTTTAAACAACACGTTTTAAAAAGAGAAATACATTTATTTATTTATTTATTTATTTATTTTGTAATACTAAAGAAATGAAATACTCTGGGAACGTTCAACGTCGTGAGTTCTTCCCCATGTTATCCAGGGCTATTAAGCCGACTCCCATCGATGATGAAGGAACCTGTGATAATCCTCTTTTCATGTGCCCCGAGTGTGGTTGTTCCATTGAGTTCGCTACGTCAGAGGAACTTCAGGACCACATCCATTTTGGTCAGCACAACAAGAAAGTAGGCTCCGCGAGCTTGTATGATAATCTGAGGGGCGATTGGGCAGAAACGTTTTTGTCTGTAACACTTGAATCCAAATTCGCATTGTCCACTGGAGAAGCAACGGGTTGTGAGCAAGTAGGGAATGAACCTTGTGATTTGGGCTGGGCACTGCAGAGGCCAAGAGGAGGAGGTACTAGATTTTCCGAAAATGTAAAAAGCTACCTCACAGCAAAGTTTGACCTAGGGGAGGACACAGGTAGAAAAGCCGATCCAGCGCAAGTGGCTGCTGACATGCGGGTAGAAAGAAACAGTGAAGGACAGCGGAAGTTCCAAGAAGTGAATGGTTGTTGAAGGCTCAAATACAAGGTTTCTTTTCACGGCTTGCAGCCAGCAAAAGGCGAAAATCTTCACAGGAATGCGGGGATGATGACCATGACGGCCTTGTTGAAGAGGAAATGGCATACCTTACCGAGAAAGACAGGCAAATGGCTGTAGACGAGGTTGGCACCGAAATAGGACTTATTCACCCAATAACTTATGACGGCTATGGCATTTGCAAGCTCATCAAATCAGATGCACTCTCTAAATTTAATGTAGCTACATTAAAGGCCATCTGTGTGTACCTCGACCTTCCTTTTAGGGTTAAGGACGTGAAGGCCACTTTAATTTACAAATTAAAGGAAGCGGTCAAGGAATGTGAATGTCGCAAGTAGAATGTTAGTAATGGAATAGTTTTAGAAGATCGTCTGGTGTTAGTGAATGTTTATGAATAATTATGTCCTAAACAGGATTCTTTCTGCGGCACGTGTAGTATAAAATTAAAACACATGTTAAAGTTGCGTTCAGAACAAAAGAGTAAACATATTTGGCGTAGGAAATTGGTACATAGCCATAGATGAACAATACTGTGTTGTTGCCTGTAGAAGTGAACTTGTATCTGCGCAAATTATGATTAGTACCCTGGCAAACTGAGGTAGAAGGGTGGGTGGGTCGCCTTTCTAATGATATCTAATCCCCAGGTATAGTATGCTGTGATTTAGTCAAACAGGTTTTCAAATAATGGATACAAACAAAAATGTAGCCACACAGATAGACTAAGTGTCTTACAGCTTTTGACATGACGTCACGTCAGTTTGCTTGTTATGTTGAGTCAAAAATGTGTATTTCAAGGAGAAAAAGCTATTGAAATTAGGGTCAATTTTTCTGTAGAGGAAGAGTGAACATTATTATCGCAAAATTTTTTTGGTTGCAATAAAGAGAGAGAGAGAGAGCACTTTGTCAAGTGATGTATATGTTTACTCAGGTCGGTTTGGCCGATTGTGAAATTTAACGAAAAGCTACAACCAAAGCGTTAATCTCAACTGGCTGGATAAATGTCTTTCATCAAAACCTTAAGAGAAGGTAATCTCAATTAAGCTTCTTTTTTACTGTCAACAGTTAAAAGACAAGTTTGATTTTTTTTGGCTTTAAATCGTATTTGTCAGCATGATGAACGTTTGTTGCACTGCAGGTGAGATTCACCTTGAAATTGAGGAAAGGAATTAAAATTTACGTTGCTTTTCTAAAATGTTTTTTTTTAATCTTTATTCTTAATGCTGAGAGAACTTGAATCAAATGCTGATTTAGATATGAGATAGAGCATTCCAAAACGTTTGTTCATACTGTTGGTAGTTACAAGTGATGCCCGAAAGTTAATCATGTTGATTATTATGCTTGATAACTTCCTTTTAGAGGTTGCAGACGAATTTAAGCGTCATAAGAGGCAATTTTTGGAATTTTAAATCTGTAGAATCGTGACATCTGTCACGGCCATTAATTATGCAAATTACTTTCAATGTCAGATTACAATCTGCCGTCGTTTGCAATCCTAGAGGATACCCGCAAGTCTGAGCCTATGAAGCAATAAAATAAGTTTAAAACTTAACTTTGATGCGATTTTTATACCAGATTTAGGCCGCAACTTTGGAGATATTTTCCCACAAAACTTCATTAAATTCAGGGTTTAAATTAAACATGCAGAATAGGACGTCTTTGAACTACTCTAGCTTGTTCAATTTTTTATCAAAGATGTTTACACTTCGTCTGTGAACTATCTATGGTAAACTAAAAAAAATGACTTAAACAGATTTTTCTTGCATCTATTCGTCTTTATGCACGGCGCCTCTCAAAATCCGACATGCATCCTCCGAGATGCCGCGACGGGCTCAATTCGTTTTTGGCTTGTAGCAGAGCTTAGAAAAAGAATTTAAAAATGAAAATAGCGATTTTGGTATATACGTACCAGAGCCTCTTCACAGACAAAAAATAAAGGAAAACTATTTTTGGTTGCAAAATCGAGAGGACCGCTTTTAGCGAGACTGCCACTTAAAGCTGAGTGTTTATTTTTAATTTGTTTATGGCTGCTTTTTGCTCTGAATTGCAGTTTTTGGAAAAAGTCTTAAGATTTTTAATTTTACATCTACTAAGGTTGCAAGATGTCTGGACGGCCTACGACAGAAGAACGGAAACCAAAGAAGAGAGAAAGATAACTAGACCGACAAAACGAGACACCAGTAATAGCTCAAACTTGGTGGGAGAAGTTACTCCACAAATGTCTTTCTTGGGCACTAAACCACTAGTTATTTTAAGTGGATGAATATTTTTAAAAAGTGGTTTGGTCGTTTTCTTCATTTGTTAAGGAATGAAACTCGAATTTTTATTCTCAACTGGAATTAAATAAGAATGACCTGTACTCTTTTTGGACAGAAATAATGATTTGTTTGCCTAACTGTTTTTCCATGTGCCTCGACAGTGCCGAGAGAATTTTGCCCTTATGTTATAAACACGTAATGGCAATGAGTTCTCGTAAATGTAAGGAGAAGTATCACCAGCTTGTGTTTTCATAAGTTTGTATAGAGCACGTACAGGTAATTTGTTGCAGATCTTGTTTGAAGTTTGTCCTTTCTTGCCGATTCTGGTTCTAAGCCAAGCTGGCGTGTTTCAATGAAATACATCAAAATGTAAATGATCTCGTTTTCAGAGATAAAGTGGAATTAAGGTACATGAATAAAACTCCTTTTTTGACCTTAAACCGACAAAGATGATCGGTCACACCACGAGCTATAGTACGTCTGTGATTTCTAATTTTAGCATGATTCCTATTCGCTGGCTTTTGGGAGTCGACTCTGAAATGGCCTCTTCCTTTTCTGTTCGCTTGCTGATGATTTGCTTGTTTTCTTTTAAAACTCATGCAATTTAAGAAAAATTTAAGAAAAATTAATTGCCTAACTGGTGAAATCGACAGTAAATTTCACTGGAAAAGCCGATATCGCACTCATCCCTTTGTGATTCATGTGATATCGGTTTTTCCAGTGAAATTTAAAGTGGAGTTCACTATTTAGGCAGTGAAGAAAATGACTTAATTAAGTAATATCCGGAAAAACCAAAGTGCCGACAATTACAAAGCCTTTTATTTTCACTCATCGTGCAGCTAGTAAGAATAAACAACTCGGGAGCTCCGCTTTTAGGCATGGCTAAATCTATTTATTTATTACCTGAGTTGAAAACAGTCTAACCTCATGACGCGTAGGTCTTCTTCCTCTTACAGTTTGTCTGACGTTCATAATTATATTTCACTACCATCCTTTCAAAGAGTTTGGGCATATAGGAGGGACCTTGAATTGGCTGGGCTTGACCATCTGCTCAGTTTCTCACCTAGCTAACATTCTTTCAAATGGGTTGGGCATGTGAGACGGACCAGTTGACACATTTGTTATACTTGATCATTTGCACCCCTGGTAGAGATTCCTTTCAACAATAGGTTGGGCAGGTGTGACGGACCAGTTGAGATATCAGCTGGATTCTATCATTTGCACCCCTCAGTAGGCACCTCTTTTGATTATGGGTTCGGCAGGATTTATTTTCATGTTCAACTGAGACCATTTGTGTCCAATATTGTGTGTTCTGATACGTTTTTTGTTGTTGTTGTGATACATAAAATGTGATTGTGACTGCGACTGTGAGCGTTTTCCTGGTACAATGTGTGTCCAACAACAAAACCAAAGATAATCCAAGTTGCTATTTTCAACAACATTATGAATAAACCAGTGGTTTCATTTTGTTATGGAGAGACCAAACAAGAAGAGGCTACAGTATGTGTTGTAGGAAATATAACAGTGGCAAACGTGAACAGATGAACTAGTTATTGGAGTCTTTGTATTGTTCACTTGCACATGTATTTCCGTAAAAGTTGCTTCTGGTATGAAACAAGCAAATTCTGCCTAACTAAAAACACCAAACCTTTTGGTATAAAACCCTGTTTGAAGTAATGAGGAACCCTAGCCATAGTAACAAATATCTACCTTAAATCTGATTTGTTATAACTCGATTTGGGTAAGCTTAATCTGAAATTTCTGCCTGCATTTAGGTCTCTCTGTTTGATAACTTCCACTATGAAACAGAAGTAAACAAGACGTTGCAAGATGAGGTTGGGGTTGAGGGTTTTACAGCAGTATTTTAGAGCAGGAAGCAGGTAAGTTGTAATATTTGCAACGGTAACTCGTTCACCCTGTTATAGCTGCATTATTTTTGAGGGAGCACTAACATGCATGTAATTCAGTATGTTGTAGTCTTCCTGTTGTCTTGATAATTTCTTATCTAGGTCACATAGACAAAGATAATGATCATTTCTGCACTTTTGTATTCTTCTCTTTGAGTTAAAAATTTGTATTAAACGCGCATACAGAGTATCAGCGAATCATAGAATTATGGTAGTTGTTCCAAGCTTTAACTTAGCCTGTCCTTGCCGTTGAAGTCTACTATAGTCCCCATTATTTACGTTGTGACAACATTGGCTTTAAATTTTCAGGTAGAGAGGAAAAGGGGAAAGGGAAGCAAGAACAAGAAAAACATGCGAGACAAGAAAAATTAAAAAAAAAACACGTTTGACAGAAGACAAAGAATGATAATGCCGAAAACTTGTTGGATTCAAACTCAACTTGTAAATCTACTTGTAACCAGAAGTTAGTTACCGGAAGTACATGTATGGGCCGGTAAGACTAGGTTGTGGCTGATTGCACCATTTTGGATCCACCCACATCATGGTGGACGTTGTGGAAGAACTCTAGAAATGATTTCTATACAGGTCCCTACTTCATTATGCATGCTGAGTAAATTAATTATTCATTCGCGCTATTGTTTTGCAAAACAATTCGTATACCCAAGGGAATTGAATATATACATGGCTAATTTAAAATGAGGGATGAATAAACATGGATCTCATTTCTCTCTTCTTCTCGCTTTCTCCCTCCGTCTCTCTCTTCTTTGCCCAAATCCCTCACACCATTCATCCTTTTCGTCCCAGCTTTGGCCTTTTCTGCATTTTATACAATGATGTCACTCGATGCTTGCATTGAACTCCGACCCACTGTAAACCTCTAGATTGCTTGTCCCTGTTCTTGACCACTGAGCTTACGAGTCAAGTTGCTAATTAACACCTTGAAAATGATATATATTTTTTCAATTCTGGCTCACTATTTACAAAACAATGATAAGTAATTATATACACATGCCGTACTGAGCACCTACAATTGAATCTACAACATGTAAGTTACTGTTTTACTACTCTTGAAACAACCCCATCCCTTTAATAATGCTAACTGTATCCCTGATAACGACTCACAACAATGTTTAGGCTTAAGGTTAGTCCCTTTGATAGTCTAAGGTTTATCCAGTATCAATGTGATCTGTGACCTAATTTTCCTTCATACCCCGTGGCACACTTATAAGTTCATTGCATGGAAGGGTGTACCACACTTCCAGTCTGATTGCAAGATATCATTCAATGAAAATCAGATCACATTTCCATTCTTCTGAAGAAAACTATTAACTAGTGTCTTCGTAATAATCAGCGTAGTAATAAGCGTGAGTCACGGTGATTTGAATATTTGGAAATTGTCTCTGCTTCAGTATAGTCGATCCTGAGCAGCGCATAAAGTGGTGAAAGGAACACAATTTACTTTCGTTGTCTGTGAAATGTCCAAAGCCTGTGTGGAAATGTGGTCAGAACTTGGCAAAGACAAAATGCATCAGGAGATGGATTTGTTTCACGGTGCTCAAGAAAAAACTGCGATGGATAACCTTAAATCCGCCAGAACTCATGATTTTCTGGCAGTAAGCTTTCCTTGAAAAATATTAGCCCTAGAGACCTGTGACCGGAAAGCTTACGATTGCCTACAAGACAAGGGCTAACATCATCTCGTAGTTAACCATCGCCTAAACTTTGTCGACTCAGACAAACGAGCCCATAGCCGGACATTCAAAAGACATGGTGGGGAGTGAAACGAAGTATGCCTCATACAGGAACATCCATGGATCTCTACAAAAGTTATACACTTGGAAATATCATTGACCGTATGGCGCCAATCTCCGCAAAAAGCGATAATATTCTGATTTTGCCAAGCATAAAAGTGCACCTCCCTGGTTATTTATTCCTACTGCCTGTAAGGTTACTGCTTAATGAATTATATCATTTTCTTTGCTTCCTTCTGTAGAAAAATTCATTGCCTAACTAGTGAATTCCATGGTAAATTTCAGGCAAAAAATCGACATTACAGGGATCACAAAGTGATGAGGGCGATATCGTTTTTTGAAGTGAAATTTACTTTGGAGTTCACCAGTTTGGCAATAATTTTTTTTTTAATCGCATGAGTTTTAAAAGGAAAGATGCACACACTCAGCGAGCGAATGGAAAAGGAAAAAAGCCATTTCAAAGTCAAAGGAATCACGACAGAAACCGTCTGGAAACGTTTTCAGTTCAAGGTTATAAATAGTTTTACTGATGTTCTTTATTGCACTTTATCTCTAAAATTGAGATCATTCACATTTTGATGTATTTCATTGAAACACGCCAGCTTGGCTTGGAACAAGACTTGGCAAAATATGGCAATGCAACTAACAAAGGACAGTGAAACCTGACAAAAGACCCGCTCTAACAAATAACTTTTAGGTTCTTTAAACAAACTTCTGCAAACACAGGCTAGTGATGTTTCTCCCCAACTTTAAGAGAGTTCATTGAGATTACCTGTTTATAACATAAGGGCACAATTTTCTTGTCATTGTTGAGGCAGATCGAAAAAAAAGGCAAACGGATTAAAAAAAGCACTTGTTCGCTCATATTTTAGAGCACAACAAATTGTGCCAGAACCAGGAACGAATTTTTGATACATTTATTGGTATCGACTATGAAACTAAAAATAATACAAATAAATTCTAAACTTAAACACTGTAAGCAACACTTTAGAAACTAAAGTTCGTTACTAGCTATACACTCGATGTGGGAAAGAAAACACGCAAAATGAGAATAGACTACCTCGATCAATATAATTAGAGCCTAATTAAACCGACAAACCTTATGAAGACGACTGTCAAGGGCTTTGCTGACGTAGCGTGGCTGTGTAGCCACGTTGAGCCACAGAAAGAGCACGAAAATTAAGCCTCGATCAGGTTTGTGTGAGTGTCTGACCTGGCTTGGGCCTGTGATCCAATCAACAACCAGTACCTGGTCAGCGGTCAACTTCAAAAAAACAGCTGACCTCGAAAAGGTCTAACTTGAGCCTGCTATATAGTCACGATACAAAAAATCATTGTAATTTGTATAATCGAGCGAGGATGTTAAGGTTCACGACAACAAAAGACACAACTACTCCTGTCCTTAACCTTGATGAATTAGCGTTTGCAGAATTAACTGCCCATATAGATGGAACATTTCATGTAGAAGAACCAGCAGTGCTTATACTTGTAAAGTATTTTTCCTCTAAGCTACACGAAGTTGGTCTTAGGTGTGAGAAAATCAATGCTACTCGACTAAAGGAAAGAATTCTATCTGCTTATCCACATGTTACTGCCCACACAGAAGGAAGAGACATCTTTCTCGTCCCTCAAAATGAAATCGAAAGAAGGATTATGATGCACAACATCTTGCAAGAGCGGCAACATATGGCAGGACATTCTGCAAAAAAAAAATTCCTGAAATGGTACATTTCCTTAAGTAAGTCAGAAAAATCTATCCCTGCATCGCTCAAAACTCTGATAGGTATGATCGTCAAAGGTTCAAACGTCAATGCAGACCCAGATGAAAGTCAGGCTTGTCTTACCATCGACCAGCTTATTGTCTTCAATAGTATTTCCCGTTCTCATAATAGCCCTCATTCAACTGGGAGTACGCATCACATCAGATCCAGGGAGTGTCCCCTGCCTATTCATGCAGCTTTAAAAATTCACGGAACAACTAGGGACAAGTCCCTGGTAGATAATTCTACAAGTTGGGGATGAGTATTTCATATGACAGGCTCCTTTCCATATCAACAGACATAAGTAACGCTGTTTTAGAAAGATATGAGAGAGAACAGGTCGTTTGTCCAAGTTAATTGAGAAAGGGTCTATTCACTACAGCAGCGGTTGATAACATAGACCATAACCCAAGCTCCACAACTTGTAAGGACTCTTTCCATGGAACGGCAATTTCTCTAGTACAGCATACAACCACTGTGAATCCTGGAAACAACGGAGCAATTGATACATTTGATCCAACAGCTAAAAGTTCTGCTTCAAAAAAAATTGCACAACTACCTTTAAACTACAGTGAGGTGCCATCACTTACACTGGAGACAGGTCAGCTCTATGCTCCAAAGAACAGAGGACAGTTGATATCTTATTCTCAGCAAACAATGAAACAATGAAGAGCAAGACCGGCTGGAGAATGCCAAGAAAGTGTTATCAAAGGAAGAACTTCAGAAAAATGACTATGTTTCTTGGGCTGCGTATCAAGCAACACAAACATCGTTATCCAGTGATGAGCCTGCCATAATTCCGCTTTTGCCAATGTTTACAGAAAATGCTCATTCATTGGCTATGATAGCGCATTCTATGAGAGTAATTAGAGCTGCTGTCGCGCATGTGAATCCCTCTCAAACTCCAGTTATTGCTGTGGACCAGCCGTTGTTTGCCTTGGCCGAGGAAATTCAGTGGAGGCTTGGTGGTGTATATGACAAAGATCGGTTTGTTTTTATGCTTGGCGGGCTTCACGTGGAAATGGCGAACTGGAAAATTCTCGGCAACTGGCTCACTGGTACTGGATGGGCAGAAACAGTTTGCAGTGCTGGAGTGGTGACGCAAGGTGTGGCTGAATCTTTGCTTACTGCAAGCCATCTTAGTCGAACGCTGCGGGCGCACCAAGTCACTATAATATCTCTGTACATCCTCATGTGTAGAGCATACCAGGAGTACGCTTCTGGGACTGGCGAAAATGAAACAGTCAAAACATTTCGTGAATGGAAAGAGGACAAGTCAACCAGATGTCCACAGTTTCTATATTCGTCTTACGCACTGGACTTGCAGTTGCAACGTCTTCAGCTTGTGAGAGCCCTTAGAGAAGCCGACTTTTCGTTGTAGGTCAAAGCCATAAAGCTGCTTCTACCATGGATGTTTGCATTGGACCATCCCAACTATGCTCGCTGGTTGTCTGTGCACTACCAGGATATGTGTGAGCTCCCAACCAAACTTCCAGGAGTGTATACACAGTTCACAAACGGCAATTTCGTAGTTCACAAGACCAAAAGTGTGTTTTCTGCAACAGCCCTAGATGATGCGCATGAAAATCCTGCAGCACTTCGTAGGTGGATGGTCGCAGGGCCTGAGCTGTCACAAATGATAGAGGAGTTTTGAAGGCAGTGTATCTTCTGCTGTTGTTCATGGACACTACAAGCAAAATCCAGGTTTCCAGAATGCATTTCCAACAGATGTTCTTCATTTAGTAGCTTTCTTTGAAGAACTTGGAAATCCGTTTTCTGAAGAAGGTGAGGAGCTCATGACAATCCATTCAAAGGAAATCATGGACAGCACTGTTGTAAACACTGTGCGAAATGCGAGAAAGATTGGCGAGGAGCAGTTTCACACGTTTATGAAGGAAAGACTCGAATGAAACAAGCCCATTACAGAAGCGATTAACCGATTTCATGTCCATAGCAAGAAAGTCGTTTCAAAGGACAAAGCTACAGTCGGAGTGCTGAAGCAGGACTTAGCCTTATTTTCTAGGCTATATATATCTTGTCAAACCCGAGATGGCAATTTGGAGGAGTTTTTCAAATGCAAGAATCAGCCTTGGCCACCCTCGCTATTAGAAATGGGCCAGCTCAGAGGAGGGCAGAAAGCAGATCTTATCAAATGCTTGCCAAATAGTTCTAGCCAGTGCACCACACGACCAACTATGGATGCTGCCATTCTTGACACGGCTGTCATAGTTCAAATGTTGGAACCAGGCACAGCTCAAACCTTTGAAGATTACTTTAATAATGTTTTTGCCCCTTACATCGCAAGACAGCTGGAAACAGTCCAGAGAGTGGACGTAGTATGGGACGTTTACCATGAAGACTCTCTGAAGAGGTGCACAAGGGAGAATATGGAATATGGCAGACAGGGAAAAGTTCTTACATCGA
>BLFP01004469.1:393903-396403 GCA_014634505.1 Montipora efflorescens | reverse complement strand
GTTTAAAGAGGTAAGGTACTTTAACTTTAGTACGAGTGTTCAAGAACCTAGTTTTTCCCCTGGAACACGCTTAAACGCATGGACAGAAGCTTTGAACATAATAATTCCCATAATGCCTAGCAATATTAGGAAAAAATTTTACGTGGCCGTAATGAACAGTTTAGAATAAAGCAAATGACTTCTGTCTTACCTTTTTTACGTTATCGAGACATTTTATTGATAAAATCACCTCAAAGACGGTATTTTAGACGGTTTTCTATTGCCAGCCTCGCTTTCATGTAGGCCATTTTGAGTCCTGCGCAGTACTCGAGTCCAGTGGTGAATTTGGCTTGGCTCCATATCCAGAAATGTTTGTATTAGGGATGTTAGTAATCTGGCAAATTTTCATGCTTTTATCATAAAAGTGAACAATTTTGGTCGAAAACAACTGGACTATATCCACAATACTACTCCATAGGCTCAAATCCCTATCTTTGATAATCTGTTTGATAGATGTTACATACTGTATATGCACCCAAATCGCAATGCCCTTTTCTATAGCCTATCAATTTGACTCAAATACTTACTATAACCAGCAACACCCCAAACTCCATCAAGCCATCTCATCCAAAAGTGCTGATTATATAGCAAAGCAGTTTCATTTCCACAATGTTTCTTGTAAGCGAACTGATCAGAATGAATAAAGGAAGAAACAGGTTTATGCAATTCAAAATCCAGGACTAATCTCTCAAAAAGTCTCATTATAACGTCATTGTAACATTTATCGGTCTGAGCTGATCCAGAGTAGATATGTTGGTCTCTTTAGGAATGGGATGCAATTTGCAGTCTTCCAAGTGATAGGTACTTGTTGTGTAACCAAGGAAACATTCAAAACATGTGTTATCGCAGGTATGAGTTCCAGTGCATACTCCTTCCAGAACCAAAATGGCAAGTTATCTTGGCCAGTAGCAGTCCTTTTTACATGCAATAATGCCTTGAACACAGATATCTCACGAATCACAGGAACTTCATGATGCTCCAAAATTTCTGACTTAACTGGTTCAACATTATTAGTGTCAGTATTAATCAATTGAAAGTGAGTATTTATATCATTCACACTGAGCAAAGATGACAGATCACAGCCTGATGCAGCACGTCCAGTTAACTTATCTACCATTTTCCACCATAATCGACTGCCGGTAAGATGTTTTTTGTTTTTTATTCTGATCCTATTCAACTGATTCTCCTTAATAACCTGGGTTATTCTCGGTTGTAAGAGACCAGCCTCCAGTGCCATTCCTTTCCTTAGTAACTTATTCCTCAAGAGACAAGAGAGAAGAGATGTTTTAACAGAGGCGACATAAAAGTAGGGTCTTTGGATGACATTTTGGCTCGTATGGACGGAAAACAGCTCTTGAAATCTCTGTGGACCAAACAATAGAACTTGCTAGTAGCATTGTTTACGTTATTCTCAGCAAAGACAGGAGACTAGTCAGTAGCCTGGAGTTTCTGTAACAATAAGCTCTTATGATGGCTGCGAGCATCAAGAAATTCAATGACAGATCTCACAGAAGGTTTTTAACTTTAGGGAAGGTAAATACACTGGAGTGGTTCGATTTAATGATGCTCTTAGAGGTACACACTTTTCCAAATATATTCGGTGTATTTGTCAAAAACACGTCCAAAATGCGGTCATTCCCGGTCGATGTCTTAACTAGTTGTGAAAGACCACGTTGTTGCATAAGAAATTTTAAGCCAAGTTTGTTAACATCACCAGCAATAACCAACCTTGCATTCGGCGAGACAGCAAGAAAGTTTTCACAGGAATTTACTAGGAATTCACTGAAAGTAGTTTCACAATAATCAAAGGTCGGTGGATGGTAGACTGAAGCAACAAAATAATCTTGATTTGTCGTAGATACTTTCGCCCACAAACATTCCAATCATTTCTGCATAGAATTGCAACTCCACCGCCCCTCTTGTTCACCCCGTCCTTTCGTAACATAAAATACCCATCTGGGGTAACAAGTGAACTATCAGTATTCTCTCGCAACCATGTCTCAGATAACCAACAAAGATTGACCGAATTACTCATTAATTCATTCTCTATCTCTTCCCGAACAAAGCTATTCGAGAGCGAACGAACATTTAGCACTAAGCACGTAGGTGTAACCCTGGGTAGGCTTGCACAACGAGTTGATGGAACAAAAGAAAGAACTTGCTCCTGCAAATCATCATGCAAGGAAAAAAGTGTGCCTCTCCATGCAGAAACTCGAACAGGAATTCGTTGTCTTCCAGAAATTTGCCGTTTACCTCCTCGAGACCCCCGAAACCTGAAGATAGAATTGGCTTTCAGAGAATTTAGCACATAAGAAGACGAGACAAAACGACCAGAACGTCGAATACCAAGTAACTGATTACCAGAGTATGTTGTAAGTTGCCGAGGTATAATATGCAAATTTATAGCACAATGATCCTCACAGGAACTATGAGTTTTTGAAGGTTTAGCAATAGGACCAGG
>BLFP01004469.1:381403-386403 GCA_014634505.1 Montipora efflorescens | reverse complement strand
TCAATCTGCATTAGAGTAAAACACTTCACTTCTGAAGTCCATCTTATTGAAATGAACAAAATTACATTGTTCTTTGTCTCTCTCTTTTCACCAGGCCTGTGATCCCGATATTTTCCCTAACGTTAACTGTTTTCTGTGAATTGCTTGCACCATGCCAGTCACTTTGGTCGACAATGCGTGAGCAAACAGTACTTTGAAGCTTGTCAAAGGATATTTACGTACCACCATGACAACGGAAAGACTGTCAGGCTTGGCTCTCATGACCATTCACTACAAAAAGCCCGTTAATTACGATGCTGTGGTTCAGCTTTTTGCAGAAAGATATCCCTGAAGAATGCTTCTCGCTGATCCCATCTTCGCTGTCGATCCCGTCAAAACACAAAATTGAAAGAAGATGAGATGCAGTATATTATCATCATAGTTTTATGGATGAAAATTTGCATGTTTTTTCGTAGCTTTGTTATATTTTTATGGAAAAGAATGGCATTTTTACTTTTAAAAATTAGATGTTAAAACATGCTGACTTTGCTTCAGAATGGTGGAAAACACGTTTCCGAGGACTTGAAATCAACCCCCTTATGGGGCGCGGCCTTCAGCAGCCCCATTTTGTCGGACTCTCTCTTCTAAAAACCTGGATCCGCCACAGGGCTGGGCGTATTCGGATCATTTAGGCTGTCCACAGAAAGGGGTCGGCTGTTAATGATGGCCTCCACTCCACCTATTAGGGTTCTGAGGGCTTCATCATCCAGCTGCAAGGCATTTTCAAGAGAGGATTCAGGACACTTCGGACCGATCTTATCTTGCGCTCCCATACTCCACCCATGTGGCTGGCTGAGGAGACATTCATTTTAAAATCCAGAAGGTCGCAGTTCTCTCTCAGTAATGATGATCTTACACGGTCATAATCAAGCTCCACCAAAGCTTCCTTCAACTCATGACTAGCACCAACAAAGTTCATACCCAGATCACACTGTAACTGACCAACTGGTCTCCTACAACAAACAAAATGGCGAAAGCCGTTGAGGAAGGAGTCTGTCTCTAAGGTAGAAGCTGTTTCCAAATGTACTGCTCTTGAAGCCAGGCAGGTGAAAATCACCCCATACCTTTTCAACTCCTTTCCACTTTCTTTGATCTTCCACGGGTCAAAGTAATCCACTTTACAGTGTGTAAATAGAGGAGCAGGTTCGACTCGATCTTCTGGAAAATCTGCCATCTTCCGCTTGTAAGGTGCAGCTTGAAGCCCGAACAGACGACGCAACTTGAAATATAGCTGCTGACTGCACCTGATCCTCCAAGAACCCCGACCTTGATGTTCGGTGTTTTCATGGAAGTGCCTACCGTAAACGTCCATGTATAAGCCGCACATTTTTTTCACAAAATTGAAGCCATAAATCAAGGGTGCGGCTTATCCATGGATACATCTGTGTTTGGAGTTTTAAAAAAACCTTATTAATATTCATGCAACTTCTTAAGGTCTCAGTAAAGAAACATAAAAGAAACTGAGAGCATGTTGCTGTTGTTCATTGACTTTTTAATGAGTGGTGGCTCCTAAAGAAGCCGTTTGTATCTTCCAGTGTTTATCGGCGAATCTTGCTCTCCAAGAGTTCTTTCAAGCGATTAATTTTCGCTTTCCTCGAACAAGTAAACACCAACCTACAAGGAATCTCCATTCCTCCGCAAGCTGTTTGCAGTGACGTCTTCGGCCAGTCACTTCCACGCATATCTTTCCGCAACGTGCGATAAAATACCACAAAATTCGCGAGTACTCGCAAGGTAAATGGCCGACTGTATCGTTGTCCTTGACCACCTTCTCGGCAAATTTGTCGACTGCATTATCAAGCTCCTGTTCCGCATTAATTTTTTTGCCTATTGCGGGTATATCTTTATAGACGTGGTCATGATACCCAGGCATCACATCCATGTTCAAAAAATTCATGCAACGTAGGCCCTGGCCCAGACTCCTCCCCACACTTAAAGCTTGGCTACTAAGCACTCGTTCGTTTTGTTTCAATATCGAAGGAATTTCAACTTTATGGTGAAACCTTGATTGTTTGTCCTTGTTGGTTTATAGCAATAGAACATTACTGGAACTTCAAACTTTATTGTATTACATTTTTTTCCAAAATCTGCGCTTCTAAATTCGGGGTGCGGCTTATACATGGACGTTTACGGTAATTATCAGGTTGGTCACGTGCCTTTCTCTCAGCAAGATGACAGGAAATTTCACGGTATCTGGAAGGGCAGCTCTTCATAATCGACCTCCCACTCTCAGAATTCCTTCCTCGTCAGCAAAGGGGTCAAGCCTGTGCAATGGGCCAGCTTTCAAGCAATCTCCTCTCTTAGTAGACTCTTTGTACCCAACAGTACAACTACTTGGAAGCATTTCGAGAGAGTTAATTTCCTTTGAAAAATGAGAATATTGGACTGAGTTAATTATTGGTTTGTCTGCCCTTTGAAGATCATCAACCATAAGTTCCACTCTCTGTTTGTCCTGTTCTTTCACCTTTTCTCTTCTTTGAACCATGTTCACAAACTGGAAACAAGTGCAATCGCCCTCTTAGCTCGATACCAATCTGAAAACGACCTCAATCGATCTTCAAAGGACACTTTCATTTGGACCGCTGACGAAACTAATGCTGTAGCCCTTTTAACCTCTGGATCATGATCTGTCAATTGGTTGGTCTCTTGGACGTCTTTTTGGTCACTTTGGCTTTCATCCCTCCATAGGAAGTCAGGTCGTGTGTCCAAGAGCAGTTGAGGAAAGCGACTGCTCCTAATCCACGTGAGGGGTGATCTGCTGGGTTCAACTTGGTATCTATGCACTTCCAGTGCTCGACTGACGTTGCATCTTGAATAACCTGCACATGGTTAGCTACGAAGATGTGGAACCTTCTACTTTCATTGGCAATGTATTCCAGTACTACTTTACTATCACTCCAAAACACTTCCCGAGTATTGCTAAGATCAAGCTTCCTATATAACTGCTGACTCACTGTCACTGACGTGACAGCGGCTTGCTGCTCTAACCTTGGAATTGTTACAGGCTTCAGCGGCGTCACTCTTGACTTACCCATGACGAACGAACAGTGAACGTTCTTTGAATCGTAGGTAAGCCTCAAGTAACTGCATTGACCATAGCCCTTTCTGCCCGCATCAGAGAAGTGATGTAATTTACCTCCTTCTTTACGACATTACTAAAGTCTTCGGGACATAAACAGCTAGGCACTGAAAAGCTCTGAAGCACATGCAGTTCCGATCTCCACCTTCCTCACCTTGCCTTGATAACATCAAGAATTGCATCATCCCAGTCAACTCCACAGCGACATAATCTTGGAGGATGCCTTTCCCTTCTAGCAGCAATGGTGCAACAAAGTCTAGGAGATCAAATATTGAGCCAATCATAGAAAGAATTCCTCGTTAAGTGCAGGGACGATCCTTCAACTCCAGGCAGAACTGGAAGGAATCTGATTCGATACAAAAATAAAACAAGTCCTTGTATCGTAAACTTACATCAAGAAATGACTATGTTAAAGCTCAAAATAAACGTAAACCTACCTCAGTTGTTGTGTATTGTCATTTCTGCGGCTGGAAATGGCCAATTTGAGCGATTTGGTGGGTTTTCCATTGACTGTTACTACACATTATAAGAAGGGGACAAGGGTGGAAAGCTCATTTTCAACCGCTCCAGCGCCAAGACGATTGTCAACCAGCAGTTTGAATTCACCCGGCTTTCAAATCAAACACCAGATAAACTGAAATGTTGACGCTTCTTCTTGTGCCATTCAATCGAAGATCCATTCAAAATCCAAGCACTAACTGCCAAGTAATTTTCAAGAAATGCAGCTTTTCAAGCGACCAACAACCGAAGCTAAGATTTCGTGGGTCACCGAGCAACCGTCATGCTGTTTGCTCCACACTGATTGGATGATGCAAAACAATGCCCTGTTGGAAATGCCTCATGTGGGAAGGGAGACAGCTGCGATTCATCTACTGACGAGCCTGGTGTGAGGTTTATGGTGTGCGACAGAAACCCGGCATGACGCCGACCAGCTTTGTTCGCTCAAGCCAATAAGCTATGAGAGTATACTGCGAAAACCCCTTTGCCCCCACGAGCGAAAGCTTGTTTTGCTGAATTCAGAAATACGTAGGCTGTTTGTGCAAGAAATGCCCTCATTCTTTGGATGAACAGGAACTATCGCAGTTGAAAACATGGCAAGGTAAAAGGAAATTATACTTTTTATCGTTTTATTTCAATGCTGTTTAGTCTCGGGGCAAGTTAATTTACCGTGTGATGTTTTGGAACCTTTAACCCGCAGATCGAAGTTGACAAATGAGCAAATGAAGGCACTGGATGTCGTGGAAAGAGGGCACAATCTCCTTGGAACCGGGCAAGCTGGAACTGGGAAGTTGTTTTTGGTGCGAGCCATGTACGATCGTTTGAAGGATCAAGGGAAAAAGTCGAGATAGTTTGTGCGAATGGCATTGCAGGCAGGGTTTATTAAGACAAGGTACACACTTTCACAGTTCATGCATGTATTCAAAGCCATTCCACATTGGCTGGAGCTAACAACTATTTTGCGTTAAAACATGCAGGACAAGGATTTCATCGACTGCCATAAAGAGATTCACTACGGGAGGTGTGGAGAAAAATCTCTAGAGTTTATCAGCAGCCTGTCTCGAGATCTTTTGGAAGAACTGATGAGAGGTGCAGTCCATATTTTTTTAAACTGGTTGCCTGTTCAGAGTTTTAATCTGAACATTTTGTTTTCTTTGCAGGGTGTTTTAGTCACGTTTGAAGCCATTGATGAAGGAGATGTTGGAGGTATTCAATATCCAGCTGATTGGGTCCTAATGCTGAAGCCCGGATGTAAAGCAATGCTGCTGTGGAATAAGTCGGATAGTTTATGGAATGGCTCGCAAGGTAGATTTGTTGGTACACGGGGAAGGTAAAGGTAAAGGTACACGTTATTTAACGTCGGAAGTTCCTTTACTCTCTAGAG
>BLFP01004469.1:368903-373903 GCA_014634505.1 Montipora efflorescens | reverse complement strand
CTTGTCTTTTCGCTTTTTATATGTTTAATTTCTTTTAGTTTGTATTACATTAGGCAATGTACAATTTCTCCAACGTACTATAATTATAAACCACTGAAATTACTACATTTTCTTTTCTCACAACAATCGGCGATTTTCCTTCACATTAACCGAGTCAAAAAGGTAGTATGCTTCTCTTGTAGTCTTCTCTTTTCCTCCAAAGTAATTTCGCCAGGATGTTTTTGTTTTGCCCCAAATTTGCATGGACAAAACTACACTTCATTACTTTATGTCACGAAAGTTAAGACTGCTTTCTTCCAGAAGGAAGATTTTTAATTCTTAAAGTAACAATAGATGAAGAATGAAGAAAAACCAAGTGACATTCATATCTGCGAGGATTTAGCGTTGGCCACTCTTAAAAAGCGGGAGCCCTTGATACCGAAGTTGAAAGCTGCCAAAGAGGCTGGAAAGGTCACTTAATTTGTTCTGGATCGCTTAGTCATTCGAGAAAAACCGACGACTTGAGTCAGATGAGTAATTCATTAGCTTCATTACCTTTTAGTCACTTAGATGATGATAACTTTTGACTAACACTGTTTGAGCTGAATAATGGCCCAATGAATGATGATGCCAAGAGGCTTAATAGTTTAAAATTGAACCCTTTATTGTCTACATCATACAGAAATTTTAAATCTGTGCAAAGATCGAGATCCGGATTTTAATTTTTACTCGCAATCCCACGATTGTGAATATTATACAGAAGGCAGTTTTAAGAATTGGTTGGCTGATCTGAATATTAATTCTAATAGTAATAATAGGGGTAACCTAGCACTCCTTTACTTAAACATTCATAGTATTTCCTATAAGTTGGATAGATTTTCTAATCTTTTAGGAAGTGTTGCGCTTAAAGTTTCTGTCATCGGTCTTTCTGAAACATGAATAGATGATTTCAGTCATTCGTCTGATATCCTTGGTTTTGCTTTTATTCATAATTATAGGGTTGGTAGGACTGGTGGAGGTGTCGGCCTTTATCTTGCTGATTATTTAGTTTAAACATCGTGCTGACTTAGTATTTTCCAAAGATTGTGTCTTTGTTTGTTGAAATCAATAGAACGAAGGTAAAAAACAAAGTGATCGGAGTTATTTATAGACCACCCAACTGTAAGTTGAGAGATTTCATTTTTGAACTGGAGCAATTAGTTAGCGCTATTTCTCAAGAGAATAAAACCGTGTTTCTAATGGGCGACTGGAATCTAAATTACTGCTGAATCTTTAGACTTAATGTTTTCCAGAATGTTTTTTCCTTTGATTACCTGCCCCACTAGAATAACTTTACACAAGGTCTCGCTTATTGACAACATTTTCACCAATGAACCGTTTAATCAATCTATTAGCGGACTTTTTCTTAATGACATTTCTGACCGACTTCCGATTTTCGCTGTTATATCCGGATATGAAAAGGCTTTCAATAGAAATAAGTATTTTACTTTTGTCTCCAAAAATCAGCAAAATCTTACTACGTTTAAGTCAGAAATTGAAAATGTCAACTGGGCGGAGTTGCCAGGTTATAATGATCCTTCCCAGGCTTATGGAAATTTTCTCAAGAAGTAAACAGTTATTTATAATCGCTGCTTTCTGTTGAAAAAAGTTAAGGCTAAAGGTTATACACTCTACAAACCCTGGCTTACTAAAGCTTCTTTGAATTCAATTTTAAAAAAGAATGTATTATGTAACCATTTTCTTACAACCCCCTACCGGTCAAACCGAGTTACTTTACAAGTGCTACAAAAATAAGCTCAATCATTCACTAAGAGTTGCTAAACGTCTTTATTACGGAAATAAGATTGAAGAAACAAAATCTAATATTAAAATGACTTGGAGGTTGCTCAATGAGATCTTGAATAAGAAATCTTCGAAACAGAATTTACCATCTGTATTTAAATGTGGTAACTAGGAGCTTTCTGATCCAGCACAAATTGCTGAACAGTTTGTAAATATTTTACCAATATTGGTCCTAGTGTAACCAATGATCTTCCCGTATCTCAGAAGTCTTTTCGTTCCTTTCTCTCTGGAAATTTTGTGAATTCTTTATTTTTTTGAAGAGATCTCCGAACAAGAAGTTATCAATTTATGCAGTTCGTTGCGTTCTGGAACAGCTACGGGTTTTGATAATGTTCCCATGAGTTTAATCAAAGAAACTATTATTTCAATTAGTAGCCCTTTGACCTATCCATCCCCTCTGGAATCGTCCCAATAGAGCTAAAGATCGCTGGTGTTGTGCCTTTGTTCAAAGCTGGTGATAAATCAACATTTTCCAATTACAGACCTATTTCTGTTCTACCTTCCTTTTCTAAAATAGTGGAAAAACTTGTTTACAATCCTCTTATTGATTACTTAAGTAAATACAAGATACTTTCCGATAATCAATTTGGTTTTTGTAAACATTATTCAACTGAATATGCTTTAGCTCTATTATATGACTAAATTTCTTCTGCTATCAATAGTAATGAGGTTACAGTAGGAATATTTATTGATCTATTAATCATCAAATTCTTTTAGATAAGTTGCAATACTATGGTATTCGTGGCATTGCATTTGATTGGTTTTCTGATTACCTAAAAAACAGAAAACAATTTGTCCAATTGAATGGCTGTCATTCTTCACATCATTTTATCAAGTGTGGTGTCCCTCAAGGCTCCATTCTTGGTCCTCTCCTTTTCTCAATTTACATTATTAAGAGCGACTTCCTGTAAATACTACGGATAGGTGTGCAAAATGCAAAAATCGACTTCCCTCAAACTTTTTCACAAGGAAGCCCTCTGGAAACTATTTAAGAAAATGCAACTTCTAGTTCGTTTGGATTTATATTTTTCAAGTAAAGCGATTTTGTAATTTTCACCCTTGGGAAGCCCTCGAACCACTGAAAAATGTGCTTCATATTTTTGACTCGTGTAAGGTAACTAAAACAAATATCAAAGCTATTTCGATATTACACAATTCCTTTACAAAGTACCGTTTTTAGAATTGGGAAAGATTCAAACCTGAATTTTTAAAAAAATTTCAAATTTACCCTTCGAAACAGCATTATCAGAAAGCTCGATTTCGGCAAATTTCAACGGCAAAACTCCCAACCTGGTACATGGATTACACTGTAAAAATGGTATTCTATAGAAAGAGTAAGGCTTCCACTATCGTTATGTGAAATAAAATTTTGGGGCAACTCAAACTGCGAATTTTGACGAGCGAAAATATTTACGGCACTCGCTTGAAGTTTATGACCTTTGAACTTACAGTTGTCTTCATGAATACAAGAGCTAACCTAAACAACTGTTGAAATTTTAGCTTCAATGCGATGCTTTTCCCCATTTAAATGATTTGTAGTTATTCTTTATCTTCTGAGGGAAATTTTATCGAAAGTAACATTTTTCTAAGCTGAAAAGGAGTGCTAACTTGTACATGCGTATTTGTTTACTGAAGCGGAAATTTGTGAATATTAAGTTTATTCCATCTACGTTCTTTTTCGTTTGCTGCAAGGCGTCTAGTGTTCCCATTAAAACAAAATGGTATTTCCAAGAAGAAGGTTTTCTTTACAGTCCACATGCATGGCTTGATTTACTCATCAGCGTTACACCGGGTGTGATAGCGGTGAGATGGCGTGACGATAACAGTCATCAAAATATATTTATTATATCTTTTGACATCATGTTGTTTCGAGACCCTGTACTTGATAAAGACTCTTGTGAAATAGGTTCACAAAATTTTGAAACTCTCGTTACAGTGGCCACCTACAGTTATACTCAAATTGTTGTTAAAATTGGATAACGTGGCAAAGATATTTCGAGGTCGTTTTTACATGCCCCCTTCCCCCTCTCCCCCTGGCGGGCTTACATGCCACTCGAAATCCCTTTGGTATTTTTTTCGAAATGTTAATATCACTTCTGAATCAAACCAAGGCAACGAAACAGGAAGAAAGTTTAACGTACCGGAGATTTAATCATAACTACTGAACTTTATCAAAGGCCAAAATTGACCAAGAACATGATTGCGAGATATCTGGATGTCTGGACTAGAGGATTACTTTCCAAAAAATACCACCTGACCTTCGTGTAGCACAGATAAATCTTACCAGGATTCTCTTTAACGACTGTAAACATCACTATATTAAGACAGCGAGTCACAAACGGCTGCACAGCGCAAAATTCAAGATCATGCACTGTTAACGATCAGGTCAACTGTCTTAAAGCAAAATAGAATGGGGGTCAGAATTTCGATATTACACTATTCAATGACTCTTCCTTTACAAAGTACCGTTTTTAGAATTGGAAAAGATTCAAACCTGAATTTTTAAAAAAATTTCAAATTTACCCTCTTAAACAGCATTATCAGAAAGCTCGATTTCGGCAAATTTCAATTTTGACGAGTGAAAATATTTACGGTATTCGCTTGAAGTTTATTACCTTTGAACTTACAGTTGTCTTCATGAATACAAGAGCTAACCTAAACAACTGTTGAAATTTTAGCCTGAATATGACGCTTTCTCCCATTTAATGATTTGTAGTTATTCTTTATCTTCTATTCTTTATCGAAAGTAATATTTTTTACGCTGAACTGGAGTGCTAACTTGTTTGCGAGATATCTGGTGGCTCAGTTGGTTAAGCACCGGGCTGTCACGCGGTAGGTCGTGAGTTCAACTCCGGCCAGACTAACACTCAGGGTCTTTAAATAACTGAGGAGAAAGTGCTGCCTTTGTAATTACATCTGCATATGGTTAGACTCTCTATTCTTCTCGGATAAGGACGATAAACCGTAGGTACCGTCTCACAACCCTTCAATAATCATAATCCTGTGGGACGTAAAAGAACCCACATACTTGTCGCAAAGGGTAGGGCATGTAGTTCCCGGTGTTGTGGTCTGTCTTCTGTGCTATATCATGGTTGGGAGGGTAAAAGGGGGCACTATAATTTGGAGCCTCGCTCTGTTGTGTGACCCCCACCACAGCCTGTTTCTCTGTTGTGGTGAAA
>BLFP01004469.1:353903-361403 GCA_014634505.1 Montipora efflorescens | reverse complement strand
GCGTTTAATAACTTAAAAAGTAATCAATCTAACAATAACAGTTAAAAGCCTTCCTAAATAAATAAGTCTTTATAGTTCTTCGATGTCTCTAATACTTGCAGGAAGGCTGTTCCACAATAGAGGGGCAGCTGTTTGGAATGATCTGTCTCCCAGAGTTTTCTTTGTTTTTCTTATGGGCAACTGTAATAGTAGTTCTTCAGAAGAACGAAGGTGGTATTTACATTTATCCTTTAATCGAACTAAATTACAGATATAGGACGGCGCCAGTTGATTTATAGCTTTAAACTCGTAGAAAGCAATTCCAAAGTATTATTTCAATACCTATGGTGGCTTGAAATTCCTTCTTAAATGTAACTATAACGCAGCCTCCATAAATAGTGATTTACCTACTTTCTATTGGGAGCTTTTACAATATTTTCAAGAGTTTAAAGATAAGACTAATATATTTTCGTATGGTAAGTTCCTGCTATGGAACAATGAGGCAATAACCATTGATAAAAAAACGCTTTTCTGGAAATCTTGGTTCACGAAGAACATCCTCTCTGTTCAAGATATACTAAATGCTGATGGAAACTTCCTAACATTCCAAGAATTTCAAGACAAGTTCAAAATAAAAACAAATTATCTCCACTGCTTACAACTCATAGCAGCTATTCCAACCTACTTGAAGGAAAAAGCAAGGGAGTGTGAAGCTCCCTCTCGCGAATTACTAAATACTACTACGGTATCTTTGTTTCCTGGAGGCAGTCTTGTAGATTTGGCAGACATGCAAAAATATTATAATTTTTTTAATAAAAACCCCACAGTAGAACCAACTGGTATCAAAGCCTGAAAAGTCAATTATGCCGATACTTATACAGAATGGAAAAACAAATTTTCTTTTATATATCAATTAACAAGACAACAAGTTTAGACAGTTCTCTTTCAGATTATTGCATAGAATTATAGTAACTAACAAAGAACTGCTCAAATTCCGATTAACAGATGACACAACCTGTATCTTTTGCCTTAACTCAGACTTAATAGAGCATACTTTCCTAGATTGCTCGGAGATAAAATCATTTTATTCTGAACCATTAGTGTGGTTTAACTGCGTAAACGATACCGAAATTAATCTCTCTAAAGAGCAAATTACTTTTAATGAAAGACCCGACTTTCATCAATTATCCCAATACCCAAGATGCAGACTACACTTATTTGTTGTTCTTTTGAAACAATATGTCTGCAGTTGTAAGTGCTTTGAGAAAAAACCGATCCAGAAAGAATTCCAAACAAAAATGTTGATGCAATGGCAAATAGAGAAATGTGCTCTTTACTAATTCTGTTTCTCCCCTCTGTAAAATTTTTACTTCAAAAAGGAGGTAAAGACTCGACGCAATGCACTTGAAGGTATACTTCGATCTATCACTACACGTAAGAATCATTGTATTGAAGGTAGATTGCAAGTAATTCTTAGGTGCCTTTCAATTTATATCTCGTAATTTATTTTCTGTTCTTTATTCTTTTCCTTTTTTTTTTATTTGTTCTTTTCTCTTATCCAGTTAGTATTGTTCTTTTCTTCCAGTTGCATTGCGTCTCTTCTATTAGTCAATGTTATGTAAATTGTATATGAAAAAATATAAAATAATAATAAAAAAATAAAAAAAGTGTGAAATATGTCTCTCTATTTTTCCACAGGATTTGATCATGCAGGCCTTTGAGGATGTGATTGGCAAGTACATAATGGTGCGAGCTGGTCAGTTTATGCCAGACTATCGCAGAGCACACAGGTATGTGCATAGCATACGTATGTTGTGATTTTAAATTCATTTTTCCTTTAAATCATTTCAAATCGGTTTGATTTTTATTTTTCATTGTCTCATATTTATTATTGTAATCCGAAAAAAAGAAAAAAATCAAACTGGCTTGAGAAATTTGATACCAATAATAAATTTAAACCACAAGCTGGGAGGAGCCAGGAAACATTTGATTGACGGTAGCAAAAAATGTATTTGTTGGTTGAGCTTTGAACTTTAGAGTCCACAAGTTATTGAAAGGTGCATAAGAGATCATTGTACACTGTATATATACACAAAAAATAGCTGCAGACAGTTAGAATCAGTTGTTGTAGTGCTGAAGTGAATGGGGAGTGCATGCCGCATTCCAGGATTTGTCTGAAGAGATTTAGATACAGTTATGCGTTTCTTATCTGCCTGTTATTTAAGACATCATGATTGAAAGCTTTTGATTTATAAAAACGTTAGTTTGTTGACATTCAGACTGAAAAAGACTGCTGAGCATCGCAAAATTGTCCATCAAAGGAAAGGAGGAAAGGAAGGCAGCAGTTCCTTTCTCTGAGATTTCTGCAGATAGATCTTCTGGCAAAATCACCAGTCATGTCAGGCTACAGCAGTATGTGGAAAAATCTGGAGAAAGGGCTTTTGGCAAAGTATTTACCAAGCCACAGTTAGACTCTTTGCAAGGCCAATGGCCTCCAGGTCACTGCCAGGGCAAATAAGTCAACACTCACTAACGATCTCCTTCCACTCATAAAGGAAAGTGCCAGAATGCCTCATCCATACTACACCATTAATTGCAGTCTCAAGTCAGTGTTGATGACAATCATCGCAGAATGGCATAGATGTGTCTAAACTACATATAATTAAATATGACTTGTTTTACTATTGCGAAGGTTGAGACAACATCCATACTCACTGCACATTAAAGGGTCATCATCATTATCGTTTTTCTTTCTTACTAAACACTTGACCTACAGGATTTTCCCCGCAGTATGCTATGCAATACAGGATGTGTCTAAAATACATATAATTAAACATGACTGGTTTTACTATTGTGAAGGTTGAGACAACATCCATACTCACTGCACATTAAAGGGTAAATAATAATAATAATAATAATATAGATTTTTAGAGCGCCATATTCTAAAAGCTCTATGGCGCTTTACAATTTTGAAAATAAAATAAAAAGTTACAAAAAACGATAAAAAGCTTGTCTAAAAAGAAGGGTCTTGAGGCTCCTTTTAAATGTGTCTAGTGTAGTCCCAGGCTGCCTCATCTGAATGGGCAGAGCATTCCACAGTCGCGGGGCAGCGACTGCGAAAGCTCTGTCGCCATAGGTCTTCTGATTAGACCTAGGTACATGAAGAAGAGACAGAGAGGCAGACCTGAGACTACGACTAGGAACGTAGGTGGGAATCAAATCACTTAAATAAAAAGGAGCCAAGCCATTAAGAGACTTAAATCATCATTATCGTTTTTCTTTCTTACTAAACACTTGAACTACAGGATTTACCCAGCAGTATGCTATGCAATACAGCATGGGGGCACTGATACGACCCATTTAGATTTTCTTAATTAAAATCTTCATTAAAGTTCAATTTGATTTCCTTTTTAAGCCTGCCACTCCAGCATTACTTTTTATGCTGATTGTAGTTTGCCCATATCAAATGGACTTTTGGGCAGACTCTTGAAGACGATACGTGGGATTGTTATTTTGTCCGTTACAGGCCCGAACCTGGCAGAAATGGTTCTCCATGCAGTCTTGGTTAACTATGGCAGGCTTGATAGGGGCTTGAGGAAATTTTGTTAACTTGATCGAAACAATTGATATAAAGACAAGGATCATTGACTGTAAATCCAAAAATAATTTGTTTGAGAGAATTTTTTTTGCTGACTTGTCTCCTGTTTCACACTTCTACTCTTTCAAGAATGTCAGGAACTTGTGCAGGTCCTTCTCTTGATAGTTTCTCTGTCACTGAACAACTGAATTGCCTGATTTGTATGAAGGAGCAACTCAATGGTGGCATCAAGACAGCTACCGTCTTGGCCTTTGCTGATCAGGTGCTCTTTGTATTCCTAAATATAAAAACATTTTAAAAAAGTTGGCCACTTTGAATTAATTAAATGAAAAAAGAAAAAGCTATTACCACACATTTATAGCTTAATCAAGAATATTTTGATAACCAAGGTGCACTCCTCTTTTATCATACTGCTGTTTTCCAGGTCTATCAACATATGATCTGTTTGCACTGTTTACAATAATTCTTATTGTGTATTGCTATTGCCTTTGAGACACCCTACCTCTAGGAATTTCCCAGTTCCCTTTCTGTAGAGGGAGTTCTGGAGGGAGTTATGTGGCGAATATACAATGATGATGATGATTTTGACCTTTTCATATAGCTGACAAACAAACAAAAGATGACATAAAAAAGCAACACAATCATTCCAATGAGATAGTAAACATGATTAATGGCTCATTAAATTAAAGGAAAGAATGTAAAGGAACTTCCGACGTTAAATAAAGTGTACCTTTACCTTTACCTAGAATCCATGATGAACACGAATGGTTCTCCAGTATAAACATTCAGGGCTGTGAAGTTGTGGTCAATCGCTTCAGCTTCATCTTTAAAATGAAGCTTGATAAATTGGCAGTTGACCTCTGCTCCGTCCAGTATGCACCAATAGATGTTAAAACCAGTTTCACGCATTTTGAGGACACCTTCCCAAAATAGGAAAAACAGGTCGGTTGGAGTGCATGCACCAGAAGGAAACTGTGCAATGGGAAATCTGAAACCACTGTCACTCAAAAAGATGAACTGGAGCACATGGGTGGCTAGTTTGGGATCACTGCTTTGACTTGCAAAAAGAGGCGCCTAAGTTAAATTTCAACATGTATTGAAAACTATCGATAACTGCACAATATAATCATGTTAGTATGCTAACAAAATGAACTTCAAGTCAAAATGAATACTAGCTAGTTTGATTTGAGTTTTCACTTGTTATGGAATAAAGGAAAACAGAAACTTGACACTGCAATATTTTGAAATCATTCTGGAGGAAAAATTAAGATTTTTTCGTCAACATATATTTACCTGACAACTTTTCAAAGGCATCATGCGTTTCCCCCAAATCAACGAATCCAACAAGCTTGTCCATCCTGGACACTGAGTGGTTTGTTTTTTGTGATACCTTAAAAATAAATACCATAATATTTTACCCATTGAAAATGAATTAAATGTGGGGGACTGGTACTCCATAATTTAGGAAGAATTGATACCGAAAACCAGATGCATAACTGTTTAATCCATTCAGTTTGACATCATTTTAATGTATTCCGTTAAAATTTACTGAACAAAAGACCTCGATTTTCCATTGAATACTATAATAGTGTCATTTAAATTGAAAGGAAATCAGTATACCGTATAGTTCTGCTGCTAGGTAGAAAGAGAAACTGTCTCAGAGGATCCAGAGCATGAGAATTTTTAACGTATAGCTCAACACACAGTGGAACAATTCTGTGAAGAGAGAATAAAATAAATATTCTCACTACATATATAATTAGCCCATTGCGCAGGAAAGGTTTAAGTTCTTCAAATTCCAGCATTCTGTAGCTGCGCTCCAGTGGTATGATGCATTGCAATCTTTGCTTCAAATATCGCAGTTTTAGCTGCCTCGTGTTCAGTTCAACGGAGTTCAGTGAAGTCACGGTGAAAGTTTCGCTTTATTTTTGACCGCCACCAGCCTGCTATTTTATGGCCCACACCGAACCTGCTCTACCTCCGCCTTCAGCTCTGGCGGGCCTGCTCCTCAACCTGTGCCTTTAGCTGTATCTGCTCCTGAACCTGCTGTGGTTGCTTCTGCTCCCATGGTCAAAGAAGGGGTAAATTTTCACTCCTGTTACAAACCTACCTTAGCGTTTAGGTTTTGCCAGCTGGGTTTAGTTGCATGGTTTTTGTCATTCCCTTGCCAGTGTTTTCGCTCTCCATGTGTTTTTCATGTCTAGCCTTTTCCGACCCAGGTAATTTATGCGGGTTTTTTACTCAGCGTTTATAGCTTCTAGCTGGCTTCGGTTTTCTTGTTCGGTTTCTATTTATTTTATCGCCGTTTTTAGCTTGGTTGGGTGTGGCGCGATTCCCTTGTGTTTTATTGTCTGCTTTGTGAGTTTAATTGTGCTTTTAGTTCGCTATCTTACAACTTTAACCCCCATGAGCCGCGTTCTTTTCTTTGGGATCGCCTTTTTTGCATATTTTGTTCTTTTCTTTTCCTTTGGGACCGTTTGTCTCTTTACCCCTTTAGTCGCGGTATATTTATTTTGTTTGTTTCTCTAGTTTGTTGTAATTTTATGTTCATGTCTAGTTAGTGAGTGGGCCCAGGTGTACCGCAAACCTGGTTTCGAAAGCCAGCGGCATCCTTTTCCTTTCTTGGGTTAATTTATCAAGAATTTGTTCTCTTGACATATACCGATGGTTTGTGTGACTTTTCATAGGCTCGGTGGATTGCCGTCTTCTTTTAATTTTTCCCAGCTGATGTTTTGCCATTGTACACTTTGTACAGCAGCCACCTGCCGTTTTTAAGTAGCCTGTCAAAATTAGGATATTTCAAAGAGAAGAATCTTTTACTAGGAACTTTAACAGGATCAGTCATATCCAGCACACTATGTGCAACATATGAGTCCCTTAGTGGAGTATCATCTCTGATGTCGCAAAGGAAGCCAGGGCAAATGGGCGATTTATCGACAAAACTCAGGACGAAGCGAACTTTATCTGCCAGGTAGTAAGCTGTTGCAATTGGCTTTTTAACCCCAGGGAACTTTTCCAATGAAATTACACGCTCCTGGTATTTCAAATTTACCAATACCGACCTCTCCTCCACAGCATATGTGAAATTCACGTCACACATCGTATTCCACTTTTTGAATGTGGACAAAACTTACTGACCACTGATTGTTGATCGTCATGTGCCATCCGTCTGGGGAAATCGATGCCAGAACATTCCTAACAAAACTTTTCCGATCGGCCTCAATGGTAGTATTTTCTTTCTCGTTGATTTTTCTTTTCAAGTTACAGTACCCACATCCCTTTATTTTACTTTTTACAGCAAATAATATCACTTAACCGCAACTCGCTCACTGCGTTGCAAATCAATTTTATTGTGACTTCCGTTGATGGCATTATGTTTTCCTTTTCAGTAAACAAAGAAACAAACAAGATTAGCTTTTGTACGTTTGCTTATTAAACTTACCATGCCTTTAGAGATACAAATAGCGAGGCTGATGGTCCATCGCTCTTTCTTTTCTTTCCGACATTAGGTTGCAGGTACAATCATTAGTCCTATATACCGTTCAGTCTAATCTGAAATGTTCTCGGTGGTGTTCGCTTCAGCCAATAAGCTATGAGCGAACAAATGAATGAAGGGGTAGTTTCTAAAGAAACTGTGGTGCTGCATCGGTGGGGAAGTAGTATACAAAAATTTGGTTTATCAACAGAGTTGATAATGTAAATTGACCACCGTACAGAGATTCTAAAAGCTGACGTTTCGAGTGTTAGCCCTTCGTCAGAGCGAATCGAGGGATTATGGGTTACGTGTAGTTTTTATAGTAGAGTAGGAGCTACGCTATTGGTGGTAACATGGCAACGTGAAAAGTAGGAATATATTAGTTAAATGAAAAGCGTTCGTTAATACCGTGAGGATTAAGGGTGCCGATTTGAAAGATGAATTTTTG
>BLFP01004469.1:331793-351362 GCA_014634505.1 Montipora efflorescens | reverse complement strand
CTGTTCCTTCCTGACTCTGATCAAAGTGATCCAGAGGAATATGGAGAAAAGGGTGGCTTGAAAGAAAGTGAAGAGGATGAGGATGATATGGGTTGCAGGCCATTAGAAGAACTTGATGAAGATTCCCATGAATCAATGACGCAACGAGGAGCAAGTGGAGAAAGTGCCATCAAAACTCAAGGTAAAGAGATACGTACTGCAATTGCATTGTTTCATAATAGTAAAATGCTGCCGCGTAGTTTTTTGCTCTCTATGCTCCAAATCGAATAGAAGTTAATTGCGAAGCCCGAGGCTGCCTTGGATAACAATCACTAAAGTGGGAACTCTGTTGTTGTTAGCAGACACTACCTGCTTGCAAGACAGCCACCGTAAAGATAATCTCAATATCTTTGATGTGGCTACAGTATTTCTCTATTTCGATTCTAATATATCAGAATTACAGCAAAGTTCTGTTGGAGAACATCTACGTTTTCAAGGAGCCACACAAGAAAGTCAACATTGTGTTGTCCAACAGAAGTGTCACGAAAAAGCAGGAAAAGGGTTTTATACTAAAAACATCCTCATCACGAGGTGCATTAATGCTGCGCAAATCTCAAGATAAAAATAAGAAAATAGGAGATTGTAAAAACGTTTTCCAAAGAGCAAAGTTGGACGGGATAAAAGTTATGTTTATTGAAGACGTCACATTAGGGGTGCGACCATTGCGTGCCCCATTTCTAAAGGTAGAAGATCAAAGTCGGAGGTTTAGACCACTTATACTAGAAATGCCCGAATGGCCGGATTTAGAAAAGATGTTCTTCCATGATAAGGGCGTTAAGCCAGGGTTGATTGACAAAAGAAGTGTAGTGAAGTACTGTGGTCTTTGTGACCAATATTACGAAAACATAAGTATTCATGTTGCAAGTGCAAGACACATACAAAATGCAAAGGACGATACTAATTGGAGAGAAGTGGACAAGTTAATAAAAAGGCAGCAGACGCCCGAGGAATTTGTAGAGTCAATGATAAGAAAGAGTGAAAATAAAATGGAAGGAAAAACTCACTCTGTCGAAATTTTCAAAGATAAAAAAAGGAGGGAAATAGAATGCGTAATGCTTTTTGTCGAGGTTCTTGGTCTATTTAATGCCATTAAAGAAGGAAAAATGGCTTGTTTGAGATAACCATTTACATCAAACTTGGTCGATTTGTGTAGGGGTAGGGTCTATCTGACAGATTTGTTCAACCGAGGTCAAGTACATGTATGTAAACGTGCATGATATTACGTGAAACCATGATTAATTAAACAGTTGTGTGATTTATCGTTCTTCTGAAAATAAAAATTTTTTACAATTCGTGCGATCCACTCATTTCGCGGCCTTTGAAACAGACGTTACGAAAATAATTTGTCACAACGACACAAGAAAGATTTAAGCAAACATTTGTGCCTAAGGGCCTGGACGCACTGGGCAAATTTTTGTTTATTTTGCGAAAAAATCTGTCACCAGTTCCCTGAGACAAGTGCGCCCGGTGATTTTAAGATCTACCAAATTTTGTCAAGGTTTACCAAACTTCAAAGACGCCGTCGTCCTGCCTCGGAGCAGGACAAATTTTTGTCAGGCGTGAAATATGACATATTTGTTAATTCACACAGCATGATTTGAAGGAAAATGTCAATCAAGAAAATTTGATCTCTATTTTTAGTCGGATTTCAGTCGGCCTTCTAGGGACAAATCTGTTGTGTTACTCTAGAACCCGTTGCAGTCAAACAAGGTGAAGCCTCCACTGGCATAGTAGAAGTAGCAACTGCCTCTGCTGGAGTTGAACGAATTCAAGGAAGAAAAAAAAGTAGGATACAAGCAATAATATGCCGAGGAAACATATTCGATCAAAGCGGTTAAAGATCACCATAAGCCCTTGACTCCTGAGATATCATGTAACCTTTCCGGCTAACAGCGCGCAAGCGATGTTGTTTATTTTCGTGTGATTGACCCTTGTGGTTAACAAATATTTTGCTGTGTCCCAGTGCGCCCACGTTTGACAAACTGAAAATTTGGCACAGACAAATTTTGTCGAGATTTTTGGAAGGGCCAAACAAATTTTGTCAGTTCAGTGTTCACAAATTGGATAAACAAATGCCACCAGAAAAAAAACAATTCTATCTGACAACAACAACATAGGTCATACCTATCGGGTTAAGGTACTACAGATAAATTATAATTGGCAGAATGAGTTCCTTGACCTTGGTCCCTGTCCAAGATGAATCAAGGACGCTTTAACGAAACCATTCCAGACCCGCTTAGTGAGTTCCACAAAGTTGGGTTATCCTAAAAACTCAGTTAATTGTTTTCTAGAAATACTTTACTGTCGATTACTGCGCTGAGGGGATTAGATTTATCGAATTTCATCTAAAACACACAGATCAATATCAAGAAAAGAGCAGCAGCAAAAGAAAGGAAAACACCATGAAGGCCTCAGCTGAAACCGCACAAGGTGCTACTGATGGACTCGTGAAATTTTCAACACTCTCAGTCGTTGAAGGTAAAATAACGACTTATGACGTTCTTTTGGAAATGCTGTCGTGTTGTCGTGATAGTTTTTACAGCTAGAAATGGACCCTGTTTCTTGTAACTCCTAGTGTCTAAATGGACCATATGACTTTGAACTGTTGAAATCTAACATATAAAATTACTACTTCTGACGAAAGCATGCAATTAGATCTGCAAACGCCTGGTTTGATTCTCGTTCTTGTAAATACCCGCGATCCGTTACTTTTTTATCTCATTCCCCAGCCAGCCATCTAGTTTCATTACCTTTTGTTTTTTTTCCCCAAACTATGGAAACCTGCAGGGTGTCCATCGTTTTACGGAAATCGGTCAGAAACACGGGAAAGGGGGCCGTTCGAGATTTAATATCCAAAAATTCCCGGGGCAGCAATTTCATCGAACAGATATTGACATTTTAACGCTGTATGCCTTCATTTAAAATACAAACGAGCAAAATAAAACGTTCTCAATCGTTTCTCAGACTGAAGATTGTTCTTAATACGTTCTTAAAATTTTGGTTGATCTTAGCCTCAACATTCCTAAAGAAAGGTTCTGACTGTCTGGCTTAAGCGTGCCAATTCTCTCTTATCAACAGCACGCAACTTGCGATGCTGTATGAAGAAGTGTTTGTTTGGAATGGACTGTAGTGATATCCTAATTGCCAGGACTAGATTTCAGCAAATGTCTAAGCCAGCCAAACGCCAATGGATCCTTAATTATCTTTGGGACCACAGGTAATTATGCTACATTTTTAAACAGTATAAAAACCAATTTAAACAAAACAAAAGAACATTTTTGGTGATAGTTTGATAGGTTACAGTTGCACCAACAAACCTCGGGAGTATCATAACTCATATCTTACGCTAACTCGTTGCTATCTCACTTTGTACCTGCTTAAAGGTGACGCCAGAAATTGGTATCCGTTTCAATAGGAATAAAACGCAAACAGCGGTTACAAACATTTGCTTGAAATGCATAACTTTTATAAACCTAACGTTTCGTATGTTACAACATACATCATCAGAAGTGATTATCATTCAGTTAGAGATAAATTTAAATTCAAGAATACAACTGTACGGACTGGGAACTAACGAAATTGATTGACATAAAACGACAAGAATATGCTAATAACAGAGATAAAGTTTCTCACTGCCAACGTTGGCATTTAAAGCTGGCTTTAATCACGGATCAACAGAGACTCTTTCATTTTGCAATGCATGTCTGATCGACAAGTTGCTAATATTTCAAAATGATCCCACTTAATTCTATGGTTGGTTACGAAAAGATGATCAGCAATTGCAGATTCGTGACAATTTGTAGTTAGGGCTTTAAAATGTTCTGTTTTTCTGTCACGTAATCGCCGTTTCGTTTTCCCTATGTAGAAATCATTGCAATCCCAGCAGTTTGCTCTGTACACTACTTTTGACCTGAAGGAAGGAGCTAGTTTATCTTTGTAAGGGAAAAAAGACTTGATTCTTCAGGTGTTCTGAAAAATTTTTTGTGACATTCAAAATACCATAGAATTTGTTTATACAAGACCTCAGCTGTTTTGTGGGGTGTTTGCTGTGATGACCTAAGAAAGGCAGAACGATAAGAACTTCTTTTTTCTTAGTACAGGATCTTTGGCTTATTTTGATATTTCTCAATGACATCATTCATATTATATTTAACAGTTCCCATAGGGTAGCCATTAAGTAACAAAATCCTCTTGAGGTCATCTAGGGCAGATTGTAACAATCGGGGTGACGAACAAATTCTATTAATGCAGCGATACGCCAAAGTGCGGACTAGGTTTACTTTGTATTTACGCGGAGTAAAAGAGTCTCACTTGGTGTAAAGACCGGTGAATGTCTTCTTTCGATAGATTGATGTTGAGAAGGAGCTGTCACGATTGCGTTTCATAAGGATATCAAGGAATGGAATTTCATCTTTTGTTCAAACTCAATTGTGCATTTAATGTTGTTCAGGCTCCCATATAGGTAACGTAGAAAACTCAAAGCATCATTTTTGTTCTTGAAAAGAGTAAAGGTATCGTCAACGTACCGGAACGAAGTAGTAGGCTGATTGGTGTTCTTCATCACCCATTTTTCTTCAAAATCACACATAAAATTGTTCGCCAAAACAGGACCAAGTGGAGAGCCCATTGCCACGCCATCAATCTGGTCATAGTATTGACCATCAGAAACAAAATGACTCTTCTTTGTTGCAAACATAAAGTAAATTCTTTAGGACCAATCGGGGTAATCTAGGCGGATTTGCGAGGGCATACAGTTTATCAAGGCAAATTTCAATAGTCTCATCCAGTGGGACATTAGTAAATAGTGAACTGACATCAAAGGAACACATGAATTCGCCGTTGTGAGTGTAGTCGCGGTTTGGACCATTCTGCAAAACTGAAGGAGTCTTTAATTGAAAAACAGTTTGTGGAGAGAAAGAAACAATTGGACGAAAGGGACACCCAGTTTTAAAACACCTGTTTGTCCCTTGGCCGAGAATGTGGCAGCGATGGGTCTATTCTGTCACTTCATAGATGGATCGATGCCAGTTTGGCTGTGGTTTTGGTTTTGTTACGGCGCATTAGAAGTGAAGTTTGAAGTGGAAAAGGCAAACGTATTTGCCCTAGGGGAAACTATTTATCTCAGAAAAGAAAACATTTTAGTCTGAGTGCTTTAGGTAGTTGAAATAGTACTCGTGATATCACCAGACGCCCCACATGGCCTAATCGAAGTTTATCCTAGTGAAGATGGACGTGTAAGTATTTAGTGTTGCGTAAAACTCAGAACATAAGGTTGCTTAAACCTAAACGTATATATTCTGCTTATTCCACCAAATGACGTTTTGAAAGTAATTACACACCTGCCCATGGTTGTCTTTCGGAAAAGACAACTGAAAATGAAATCTACCAGGAGCGTTATCGGCTATCGGCTGTAGGCCCATGCACTCCGTTTTTCCTATTTGTTTGGCTATTTCCTATTTTGAGTGAAAACTAACTACATTTTGTCTCTAGGATTGGACAAGAAGTAATATTTATAGTGGAGGGATATCCTGTATGCAAAACAGCATGGATGGCAGCACATGGCGTTGGCGAAAAGATGTTTAAAAACACTTACCAGTTCTTTTTGAAAGGCTTCGTTGTATTCGAAATGGAAAGTGATGGAAAACTCAGCCCAAAAAGTAACGCAGCAAAGTCGTGGATGAAGCTCCATTTCAACAGGATAGGAGATATAATGCCAGACAGCTTAACTATTCACCTTCCTAGCTATCTTGACTGTAGAATGTTGCATAATTACATGAGGTCGGACTTTGAAGAACAAGGCTGGCAGTGCATATCGTATTCACAGTTTTGCAGTCTCTTTAAGCAACATTTCCCCGATGTGCGCATCCCAAAGGTATGTTTACAAATACCTGAGATGTTTAGCGCGAAAGCCCGAAAAACTCGCTCAGAGTGCTTTATCTCCAAGAAGAATTCCCGAAATACGGAAACATTGATCATGTTTTATGATTGACTGAATATTGTTACAGTTTTTGTCAGTTAAATCAAAATTGTAGCCGAATACCATTTTTTTTATGATTGCCATGCAGGTTAATCGATTCACCAAGTGTGACATATGCACAATACTAACCGTGGACAAAGTATTGAGAGATTACTATGACAAGCTCTACAAGTATCACAATGACCTTCAGATGTAAGTCGATTTTTTGATGTTTCTGTTTCTGCTGTTATTCTCCTGTACTGTTATTTTCGAATGACCGGCATCTGTCCTTCGTTAATTTTATGGTGGAATTAGTCAAAAAAATTAAGGAACCTACGGAAGCTATGGAAGCTCTTAAGGGTCCTCCCATTTTTTTTCTAAAAATCAAAATTGGTTTTTGCGAGCTTCTGACTCAGACTTTCCGAAAACCGGAGTTTGTTTTTCTGTTTTTCAAAATGAAGAGAGTTTCCGAAATTGCTGAAATTAGAGTTTATGGAATATACGCCGACTGCCAAGCAATGAAGACTCGCTGAGATCCACACTTTAAAACCCATTGTAATGTTTACTTCGAAAAAAAAAACAACAACAAGAGAATCGCAGTTACATTCCAAGATGGTCGCCATGCAGTCAGGCAGTTGACGTTCTCATTTGCTTGCCGTTTTGTTCGAGTTGTGGTCAATGTTGTTGTCTGACTTTACTACAAACGGTTTGTAGTGAAGTCAGAGTCACACAGGAACTTGCTAGCCAATTGTATTAGGACGTCAAAGGATCAAATCCAATTTTACGATAAAAAACACAACAACATTGAGAACAATTTTGCGAAAACAAGCAGACAAGAACGTTGCGTGACGACCGTCGTGGAACTGTATTGCGTAGACGGTTTTTACGAACTGAACGTTAAAATGTGGTTTAAAATGTGGAGCTCAGCGAATCTTCAGTGTCTCTAAGAATTAACGTATATCACCCACAAAAACTTCAATTTCAGTCGGAAATTCTGTTAATTTCGAAAAACAAACTAAGATGTTCCTTTCGTAGCTTCCGCATGTTCCTTATTGTTCTGACCAATTTCCACCATAAATGAAGAAAAGATGCCAAACATTGTAAAGCAACAGTACAGCAGACCCCGACCCCGTGTTTTGGCTACTACCCCTAACAGGTGCATGGAATAAGTGATATTAATACTAGCCTACATGTAGGTGTACCCTTCCCCAAAAGAAAAACCGGAGGAGGGAACGTCTACGAAAACCTGACACAAATCGTGTACCGTGACGTCATGGTAATTTATGCATTTTCTGGAAATAACTGGTATTTCCGCCAAAATTGTTGTAAACAAATTTCAAAAGGTTGCGTATTTCACAACATTTCAATTGTATTAGATATATTTCCGTTCTTTGGAACTCATATGCAAGCCAACGCCTGTGTCATTCTTGATGGAATGGACCAAAGTAAACTGCTACTCCCCGCATTAATTCATACCAGCTAATCAGTCAGTGGAGCTTGGAAGCTTCGAACACACCTGACTGGAGTTCTGAACCATGGGAGAGAATGTTTAGCATTTGTGGATGTTTTCCAATAGTCCCACGGCGCTAACTACACGATGAATGTTTTGTTGAAAACATTGAGACGAATGGAGTACATTCCTGAGAAGTTAAATCTGCAGATGGATAATTGTTGACGAGAAAATAAAAACCAGTTCGTTCTTGCATTTCTTGCTCTACTTGTGAAACTCAAAGTCTTTAGCAAGGTATGTCACTGTACTGTGAATTCTTGCCACTGGGTGGTTTATAAAATGGGAACCAGTAACAGATGTGCAGTCTTTTCTTGTAGGAATATACTGCTAATGAGTCATTCACATTCCTAAATATACCTGTCATTATTATTATAAATTATTGTTTACAACGTTAGGGATATAAAGTACATCATTAGAGTATTGAAACAAACTATGCACATTCCATAACCTTAGTTAGGTCTGGGGTATATCCTTGATCAAAAAAATGCACGGCAAAAAGGGCCAGTTAACTAATATCTAAATTTATCGACCTTTTTTTCTCCTTTTTCAGGTGAAAATTAATTTTCTGATGGTGGGTCATACGCATGAGGACGTTGATCAGTTCTTCAGTAGAATCAGGGATTTCTTGCTTAAGCATAACATATGCACCCTCGAAGGTATAGCATTACATTCCAGAAAGATAATAACGTAATCCTTATATGTGTTAGGGATTACTCAGTCATAAGTGGAAAATTCGCTTGCCTGTACTAGATTCTACGCAGTAACCCGTGTTTCTTTAGAGCAGGCGTTATTTTATGCTTTTTTGTCTGGCGAGTGTTGGCAAATGTGAGGCGCGTGCATGGCGAGGGTTGAGCGCTGGTAATGTTAGGCCTGGTTTCGCTCGCCTGAATAAGAAGTATGTGCTGCTAGTTACTACGAACACTAAAGTAGTTTCCTGAACGGCAAAGCCATTCGCAGAGAAAGCCCAAAATGTGTCATGTTTTGGAATAATACTTTTCTGTCAAGAAATTGTTTCATTTTCTCTCTCCTTCTCTCTCTCTCTGTAACATGATTTCAGATCTTTTGGATGGAGTAAAAAAATCTTACAAGCCGGTTCCCCATGTTGAATTACTAAGCACTATGTTTGACATCCGTGGTTGGATGGATGATATGCGAATCGACCTGCACAATATTAGCAACCCACACTGCTTTGTTTTAGAGGAGAATTCTACGAAGGATATCGTACTTCGGTATAAGCGTTGGACGAGAGACGACAAATGGTTGCCAAGTGAAAATGCCGATGATTGTTTGCCTGTTCTTAAGGTAAGACAAATCTGCCAAAATCCAAGAAAATAATTTCAAGAAAATGCCAAGAAAGGGTCAAATAGTGCTGGAAATTTCAAGAGAGCGAAATTTTTCAAAAAAAGAAAAAAGCGCCTAAGTTTCGAAATAATGCTTCCCATGTTTAACAATAAGATTACACGAGGCCCTTTGACCGTGCTTGCATAAAACAAGTCCATACGCACGTAACAAACAGATGCATTTTCATGCAATAAATATTTTTCATTGTCTGAATCATTTTCAGAATGTCCCACTGAAAGCAGTCCCCGAGATTCTCCCTCCTTCATCTGACAAGATCGATCTTGTGAAACTGACATCAGACATTCCAAAGTTTTTTCATTCACGCGCGTTTAGTGAAGAACACATATCTTGGTGGGATGATTTCTTAAAGGACAAAAATGAACTGTTTTCAAGTAAAGAGAAACCTTCTTCTTGGATTGGATCAAATTGTGGCTATAAAGCAAAGACAAATAGCAGAAGACTCATCACAAAGCGAGCCTTGTGATTCACTTGAGGAGCGAGTACAGGATCTTGAATCTTGGTCAAAGACCATCTGGCGCTCCAGAGGACATCGAAGAGATGGTGATTGACCAGTTTTCTGACATACCACAGGTATAATCAAGGACTGGTATTTGATTCCTCGCATTACGTAGACATGGTTAGGGCGCTTGCCTTGAGATTCGGCGATCCCGGGTTCAAGGCACGTTCTGAGCACTCGTGGAATTTGTTCCTGGTAGTCCCTGGTTCAACTTCCCAGCTGCACTTGTAAATAGCCAACTGGTTTGCCTCCGGCCAGTTGGGATTCTTAACAGTTGTTGTTCAATGTTCTGTTCAGTCGTGATTGTCTTTCATAGGCCATTTCGGAAAATACCTTAATACTCTTTGTTAGTACCCCCAAATTTTGCATAAGCATTGTTTCCAGTTTATCTTGGGAATTACAATGGTCCCGAGAGAAAACAAAAACAATGCTTATGCAAAATTTGGGGGGACAAAGAAAGATTATTATGGTATTTTTCGAAATGGCCTATTGGCCCTGAAAAGCCCTCACGGGGAGTGGTCATTTAAGTAAGTAAGTAAGTAAGTACTGCATGGTAATCTCCCTTTAACTACAGAAAACCAGTACTGGCAGCTATTAGCCTTTAAGCTGCAAAATGTCTTAAGTAAAAGAGTTTCCAGATGTGCTCATCAGTATAACCTGCTATCAAATTTTTGGACACAACACCAAGATATACAGGTGGTAAACCCCTTGCTTTGCTGTTTCAGGTTTACACAGGAAGGTATGTACCTCCCGCACAAAGAGCAAATCCTGTCCTGACCGTAGAAAACTGTTTGTCAGAAATTACACTGGGGACATTTGTCGCAGTTCACCTAGATAACTGCGATAAAGTGCCAGTAATTGGACAAGTGTTGGAAGTTGAAGAAGAAAGCATCAAGATTCATTACTGGCAAGGCTCTTTCAAAGGAAAGTGGAGGCCTCAAAATGCTCCAAGAACCCGGAGTCCTTGGATAGACGAGCTTCCTAAAACGTGTATCATCCTTTGTTCATTTTCTCTGTCAGATGACAATAAACTCTTGCCGTCTACTAGAAAATATCTACAGCAGGAGTATTCGAGATTGAATAATCTGAATTGAGATTAAAAAATCTAACGACAGCTAGTGAGGGCTCAATTTCTGACAAACTGATCGTAAAGAATATCGTTTTAGACAAAGGGACTTTTCGCCTCTATTTAGCTACGGCGCCAGACAAAACATAATAACGTAATTAATTTTTTGGGAATATTGTCATCGAGGGTATGACTTACTGTTGGAAAATTGCATTGCAGTTCAGGGGAACGACTTGCTTGGCCTGGTATTAATTTGGTGCTTTAGCTTATTAAATTTTGTCATCGTTGCTCCATTGGTTTTCAATTATCACTATCAATTTAATTGAATTGGCAATATTGAAGTGCCTTGGTTTTCTATTTAGGTGCTGATATGTGAATAAAAGTCTCTTGTGGTGACTGCAAAAAATGTCCCACTAAAGACGTCTTTGATACCATTGCTGGTGTTTTTTCAGTATACATTATATACCCTAGGTTTTTTCTGATTATCTGAGGGTATTTTTTCGCAATTAAACTACCCTCGAACAGAAGGGTGATTTGAAAGCGATTTCCTCAGCAGTGGTTTCAGAAATTTTCGAAGCCACCTTTGAACAGGGTTCAACAAGAATTGCCATTGCTTTCGAAAATTTCCGAAACCAATGACGGTTGCACGTTGTTAGTTTCCAAAATCGAATATGTCTCTAAAGTGATCAAAAGAAAACATATGCATGGCCATTCAATGTCCGGCCAGATGGTTTCAGAAATTTCTGAACCCATCATCGCCCACTCAGATCAGCTTGTAAGTTGGAAATGCTTACCACTGGATAAATATAGGATTCGTGGACACTGGTTTCAGAAATTTCCGAAACCTAGGCATAAAATCCTCGGACAACTTTCCAAAACCATTACTAAGTAATCTTGGTTTCAATATTCCCTGCATAAAATGATGTTAATGCTTGGCTTCAGAAATTTCCGAACCCGCCGGCTGTATTAAGGGAAATTTTGTTTATTTAAGACGGAAAACCTTCCCCTTGTCAGAAAGTAACCACTGGCAGCCTAATTTTAGCCGAGAAATGTGGCAGAAAATTAGCCCTAAATTACAATTTAAGCTTTCTCGGCTAAGATTGCTTTACTCTTTACAAAATCAGCCGCTCTTATAGCACTTAAAAAGCATATGATTTCAACCTTTTAAGACTCCGTTGAGGCGGAAAGATAAATTTCCGGAAGAAACAACTACATTGATTAGACTTCTTTGCCGAATTGTCACTAAAAGTCAGTTAAAAAAGGTACTATTTCAGCCAAAAATTAAACTTTGGAATATCCCCCAACGTTTTGGAACGTGTTCATATCTTTAAAGTAACTGGGCAATGAAAACAACAACAGAGATTTCCACCCCAGAAATATTTTAAGAAAATCAAATTACAAGGAGTAATCTTATATAAATACAATAATTAAAGGGTACCAGCAAATTGAGATAACTAAAAAAAATTGTAGCTGAATCATGACTCTCCATGCGAAAACACATCTTATCCAAAAAAGCGTTTTTTGGGGGGTTTCAAGTCACTTTGAAACCCTTTTGAAACCCGGCTTCGGGGGGTTTAAAACCCTTTAGAAACCCTTTTCAATCCTTCAGAAGACCCTTTTGAAACCCCTTCGAAACCCTTTTGAAACCCCTTTGAAACCCCTTTGAAACCCTTCTGAAACCCCTTTGAAACCCCTTTGAAACCCTTTTTTTCTGAACTGCTCCTAGTATATATCGCAGATTACTTCAAGTTTGTTGCATGAATAATTCACTTGACGTTTGTTTATGCTACCGAGCGAATGTTTCACTTCCTCATGCGATTAACGTTTTATTGAACCCTGCAAACAAAGCATCACTCTGTACCACAACTATAGGCTCATATCTTAAAACTGTAACAGAGTATCATGCTAACCAAAACACAAAGCATGAATTAAAAATGACACAAGGGAATCATTCACTGGTGGAGTAAAGTTCTACTCCGGTTGCTTTGCCGATGCATAAAATCACTCAACAAAATTTCGAGAACAGCAGCAATTCAGTACAGTACAGTACAACCCAATACAGAACGTTTTTTACGAAACATGAAACGAATGCTTGCGTGAATTGAAATAAAACTCGTCACTCTACGAGTTTCCATGGTGTGAGTTTTAGTACAAGCCCAATTTATTGTTTACGCATCACATAGCGGCAGAGTAAAGGCCGGTTTACATGGTACGATTTGTTGGCCAGTTTCTAAAGGTCTTGCCGATAAATCAAACCGTGTAAATTGTGTAAAACGTGGAATTTTTTCTCAAAAGATCTTCCCGTTATCCTTTTAGTGCGCTCATTTTTGAACGCTTTAGTTTTTTGAGCATTTGATTATGCGCATTCACATTCGCCTACCCTTTTGATTGACATGGCGGTTTCTCAATGAGTGACGGCCCGACGTCGGACCAACCAATTTTCATTTCTATGAATGGGTCGTTCATCAGCTGTCCAAAATACACACAGGATTTCCGCTCTGACGCTGTCGGCCAATAAATCGGGCCGAGCAATCGTACCGTGTAAACCGGCCTTAAAATTTTGCGCACTCGCTCGATAATCTCACGTGTGATTTTTAATGCCTGTTTTGTATCTTTAATATTCATGATATTTTGTTTATGAATGTCCTCTTTTCCAGTTTAAAGAAATTATTACTCTGCCGTCGAAAATGTTTAAGACAAGATTTTTTTGAAGATCGAGCAATAAAGCGCGCCAGCGGGCAAAAATCCCATAAGAGCTTGCGCGCATCTTACTTCAGATCAGGACTTTTACCGTCGGCCATATTGTGTCGCGGTGGAAGAGCACACAGGAAGAGCACACAGAAGTTGTGTTTAGTGCAAGCGATTAGCCAACCATTTTACAGAGGTAGTTCATTCAGTCACTTCGGAAAGATCTGTTAAGCTTTGAAAAACGTTTTGAAGCGGTGAATTCATCGTATTTACTTTAACCTTCTTGCAAGGTTACAACCTGTGCGCAAATTGTTCGAAAAGATCTTACTGCCGTAAGATTTAGAGTTCTCTGACTCTGCTAAGAGATCCAGTCTAGAATTAGTGTGTCAAGACTTGCTTTTGGACTATCTTGAGATTGTAAACCTACGATGAATCCTTATTATACTTCTATTAAAATAGTGTGAACAGTTCTTTTGTCATTGCCTTGTCTGTGATCGGTGATCTGATACTGTTCGAGATAGTCAAGTTGATGTGGAAGCAGCTTCTGTCACTTGTGTTACGGTTCAGTGAGGTTTCCCACAGATCGTTATCGGACTGCTGTTGTCGTTACAGCTCGGTGTACTCTATTGCTTGACCTTGCAAAAGGTAATTTTGTCCCTTTTTTTTTGAAAGGTATTGAGTATTCGTGGGTAGGTTCCCTTTAGAGTTGATTTTCAGCTTATCTCCCGCACACTTCTTCCGTAAAAAGGTTCGTGAGACCACCAGTGTTTAAGTGTTTCCTTTTCAGTTCCCCCTTTAAAATTACACATTAAGATTGTGTTCAGCTTAGCTTCGATTGTTGAGTTGAATTTATCATAAAATTTGCCACAAATGCTTCATTTTCCAATTCACTAGAGTTAAGTCTAGCTTATATCAAAGTTTTAAAAAAAAGAGTTATTGAAGGTTTGATCTTTGTGAAGAATTGAAAAAAAAAAAACAAAGAAACTAGTCCCAGCTGAGCCTCAGAGATTGTAAACAATGTCTTCATCAGTACTTACTTGTAGTATATGTAAAAACCCTACAAGGAAGCAAGAATCTCGTCCCATAAATGGTGTTAAAGGAAAAATGTCAAGCCTGTAGGAATACCACTATCCACCTCAGATGTTAAGCATCCAACTGCACAACTCCCCTGTAAAAGCTATAACATTTAAAGTCACTACCAAATGATTTGTTCCCTGGAGCTAAGAAAACTTTTTTTGAAAAAAACGTTTGGCTGTGTGGCCCTCATAAGCAGTTTGAGTGCTGTGGTGCATGTCATGTAAGGTTGCACAGGTGTTCACCCAGCGTAAACAAAAGTGTTCTACAGCCCCTGTTTGCAAACAATTCTATTCAAAATCAAGTTGGTTGTCCCCCAGTGTCATATGAACTGGCGTCAAAGCGAACTCAGCGGTAGATTCGAAACTGTGCAAGGCAAAAAGTGGCTGAACTTAAAACAGAAGTTGAAAACATGGGTGCCTCAAATGAAGAGATCTGCCAGGAAATTCTTGAAGGCCAATTTGATGGGGTACAGTTAACATTCATATTTTCAAACAAAACTTTCCTTTTTTTAAGTCACATGGTAAAATTCTACCATACATATTCTACCTCACTAGTTGGTTTTTTCAGTTTATTTGGATTGATAATGAAAAGATGAACACAATTCAAGGATCTCCCAAGCCCGAGAAACTGAAAACATGGCATACTGTCATGCTTGTATAACAGGGTAAAAGTTACTAACCCTACAAAATACAGTAAAGATCCACAAATAACAACCTAGAATTTGAGGTCAGGCTGAGCAGGTTCTAATATTTTAGGCTAATTTTTCATAATTCAGGCTGATTACATGTAGTTTCTTAATAGGTTCTTATTTCTCAGAGGAACAACACTAAATTTCTATATTTTATTTCATAAGATATTTAGACAGTACTGCACTGTAGCTTTATGGAAAACATATTTCTAGAGAAAATCCAGTAAAATGCCAATCAAAGAAAACACATACACAATAACAGGAGTTTTCTCGAGGGAGATTTTTTTTGTAAAAGAACCTCTTTTTCTTCGCCAGGTTGAACAGGTTCTTACATTTTTGGGTATTTTTAAATTGCCAAATTTCAGCCTGTACTAGGTTCTTATATGTGAGATTGTACTGTATGCATTCATCCCTAAAATAGAAAATTAATCCAGGCTATCAAGAGCACTCTTTTTGCATTCTAATAATCAGATCAGAATCAGTAATTATTACTGACTAATTCAATGTCAGGACATTTTTCCTTTACCTTTGATAATAAAAAAATAAGACCACAATATTTCTCTGGCTTTAGCAATGTTTTGGAAACATGATTGTAAACATGCGAACCTCACTCTCTTGGAGGTGTTTCTTACAAGAAGTAAAAAGTAAAAGGAGCAAGACATTGTCTTCACTTCTTTCAAATTCCATTCAGGAAAAAGTGAATGCAAATGCTAACATCATGGAGGGCTTAGCTCTCAGCTACTCCAGAGAGAGGCCTGGAAGTCCCAGACGGGTTGAAATGTTGAGCTGTGTGGCACAGCAATACACAAATAAGGAAATTAAGCAAATGTTCAGGTTTATTAGCAGTCAAGAAGAAGAGAAGTATCATGCACAGACTACGAATTAACAAAAGCTAGACTTTATAGTAAGATGTTGGTCCAGGAGCAGCACTTCCGAAAATAAGACGCCAATATATTCATAAACTTCCACCAGAAACCATTGCTTTTGTCTTAGAATTTATCCATCATCTAGACAGTGAAGAGTATTCATCTTATAAAAGTGGCCCCTGTTATGGAAAACAAAAATCATGGATAAGTGAATTATTAGGAGGAGGAAATCAACCAGTTTTGTGGTTCAATTAAGCAAAACAAGTCTGCCTTTTATGATAGATATACATTGTAAACAGGAATGTGAACAACTGGAGGTTAGATCTATAAGCTTTTTCACTTTTTTGAGCGATAAAAATTCTTGGAAATGATGTGAACTTTCCAAAAATAATGTACAAGGCAAAGAATGTTGTTGTCCAAATAGGAAAAGTACAACCTTCAGGCTGAAGAACGCTCACACGTGAAGGAAGCTCGAACGCAAGTGGTTTCGAATGTCAATTATGTAAACAAATCGAGGTGGTGTATTTTCAAACTAAAATTACGCAACTGGTTCAAAACAAAACTACATTTATTTAGGTAGCACTGAAAAGCTTGCACTTTAACGTTCTGTATTGTAGCGAGATATGTCTGGTACACGATACAATGAACTTACAACAAAGCGGATAAACAGTGCTGCCATAAAGAATTCGTTAACCAATTATCTCTGCCACAAAGGAATCGTGGATGATTGGAAAAGTTCATGATTTCAAAAGCATTTTACTATGCAAAGTGAAAACACCAGAAGTGATGTTCGAAATAACAGTATGATCAGTAATCCAGTACTTACCAAATGGAAGCAGATCTCTTGCTGAGAGGGCGATGTTTAAAGTTGAGAAATGCACTACCCTGCAAGTTTGAGGCGAGATCAGACAACTGGTTCAAATACATTTAAAGCAAATACATGTGTAATGCTTAAATCAAGTGTAGAACATCTAGAAACTTTCAATTAAGACATGCAATCCTTAGTACAACAAGATTTTTGCAGCGTAACCTGACAAGAAACAGGTAAGTAGTATGGGTTTCGCACAACAGTGTATTTTATTTTCAATTCCCAAACGAATAAAAACTCAAGGATGTATATTCCGCTTATGCTGAAACAACTAACAAAATAACGGTTTCAACAGAACAGGTGAAGTCAAAACCTTCATTCTGAAATGTTGGCAGTTCCATAAAGTCCACAAATAATCTCGTTTGAGCTTTATTTTCTCAAGGGAAAATTTCGCCCAATGAATAAAGGAGAACGCAAGTTAAGCTTGACCGGCTTAACGCTCGACCCGTACACTAATTTTGCTTTAACACAGCATTTCAAAGAGATTTCAGAGTTTTAAAGTATCACTTGTCATTGAAATAACTTAGGGTATAGAAGTAAAACAATTACATACCTTTAATGAATTGATTTGGCAAGATAGTATCGACAGTAAACCGTCTCAAACCGTCAGAATAAGCCATAACTTCTGTGACAAACGGCCAGCATTGTTCGCATCTCATGGCAAGTCTACTGAAGCAAATCTTCCATATACATCCTAGGGGTTTTTCTACCACAAAATGCTTTATATCCTTCCGACAAAGGTTAGAAATGAGCACAGGAACAGGACTTTTTGGAAGTCAAAATATTCCCTGGCCCGAAACACACGTGATTCCAACTAAATTTGACCGGCGGCAAAAGATTATTATGGTCTTTTTGGCCGCGCAATGCTCGAAGTTCAAAAAAATCTTGTCTTAATTCGCATGAGCTTTTGTTTACGTTTCAGAACGAATGTTTGTTTCCTGGGTTGCCGGATTCGAAAATATAAACTAAACATGATCGCAGCGATCGTTGTGATCAGGGTGTTCTTCCAATCACTTCAATCATATGGAAACCAGACTTAAGTTTAAGTTATTTCCAACGCAGATAAACCAAGTCCGCAGGTATAATTTACTGCGTACACTGTAACTGTAATTAATACTTGTTCGAGCGAAGAAAAAAAAAATGAACGGCATGTATTTTGCGCAACGTTTTTCCCGTCCGAAGATGGTTAAAAACCATTTGAAACCATATTGAAACCCTTTCCAAACCCTTCTAAGAATTTTGAAACCCTTTTGAAGCCCTTTAGAAGCCCTTTTGAAACTCTTTAGAAACCCTTCAGAAACCCTTCCGAAACCCTTTTTCAGAAACATGAAACCCTTTAGAAACCCTTCTAAAACCAGGCTTCATGTGGTTTGAAACCCCTTTGAAACCGTTTTTCGCTAAAATTAATCCTTTGATAAGCCATGTTTTTACATGGAGGGTCACATTTTGTTAAGACTATTTACTAATATAGGTCATGTCAGGTCGCTCCTGCCACAGGTATCATGCTACCCTGTGCTACCTGCCGCATGCAGAGAAGGAAAACTCTGTCAAAAACCTCCGCTGCCTTGCGGCTAATATCTCCTTAGAGAAAAGTCTTCAGGAGTTAACCTCGAGGAGAAATCTGAAGCTGGAGTCCCATAGGCAGTTCGTCATTGTAATCAATCTCGTTCTGGCAACTCCTGCGACGTCAATGGCCCCGGACCGTACCGGCCCTGCCGTTCCGTCCGGACCAGTCATTGCCGTGGAGAGGGGGGTCCTGCTAACTGGGCAAGAGCTGGTCCTCCTTATCCCTCTGCTCTGGCCTGTGCCCTGGAAAGAATACTCCAGCTTCGCCTCACAGCGTCGAACCAACACAGAAAGCGGCAGTCACCGATTATAAGCCACAATGCTTGATTGGCGTAGAGCGTGGCGGATCTCACTGGACAGCTACCGCCCGCCTTAGCTGGGCAGGCCCCGGTCAATAAGGTGCTGTCCCGCCACCGTCTGTCTTCCTCATTGGGTGCATGGGGATTAGGTAACAACTGACAAGCAGACCGCAAAATCGGCGCCAAGCAAGATAACAAGAACGAGCAAAAGTAAGAGACCAGCTCTTAAACTGGGAACCTGGAATGTCCGCACCATGACTACTGGACTTGATGATCTCCAGAACATTAGTGATGCACGAAAGACCGCCGTCATCAACGATGAGCTACTACGACTGAAGATAGATATCGCCGCCTTGCAGGAGACTCGTCTAGCAGACTCTGGAACGCTGAAAGAAAAGGACTACACCTTTTTCTGGCAAGGAAAGAGCGCTGAGCATTGTAGAGAACACGGGGTGGGCTTCGCTGTCAGGAACACCTTGTTGAAGATGGTTGAACCAGGCGACAAGGGATGTGAACAACTGCTGACTCTCTACACCTCTGACGGTCCAATGTCGCTCATCAGTGCCTACGCTCCTACTCTGACATCAACACTTGAGGCTAAAGATGCATTCTACTCCAACTTGAATGTCGTCATCAAGAACATCCCCAACAATGAACAACTCGTCCTTCTGGGCGACTTTAATGCCAGGGTGGGTGCCGACCAAGACTCCTGGCCCTCCTGCCTTGGTTCCTTTGGGGTTGACAAGGTCAACGACAACGGACAGCGTCTACTAGAGTTTTGCTCTTACCACGGCTTGTGTGTGACCAACACCTTCTTCCAGACGAAGCCACAACACCGGGTGTCCTGGCGTCATCCACGCTCAAAACACTGGCACAAGCTTGACATGATCATTGTCAGACGCACAAGCCTCAAGCACGTGCTTCTTACCCGCACCTGTCACAGCGCAGACTGTGACACAGACCACTCTCTTGTATGCTGCAAGATCCGCCTGACACCAAAGACACTTCACCGTGCCAAGCCTCAAGGGAAGCCTCGCATCAACACCATCAAGATGCAACAAGAAGCAAAGATCGAGGAATTTGCAAAG